>JAUKNK010000297.1:1005000-1165000 GCA_030765055.1 Mantis religiosa
AAATAAAGAAATTAGTATACTAGAACACAGAAAATAAACAGAGGGAAAAAGACACACAAAAAAGTGAACAAAACCAATTTGATGTATTAGATTCCAACCTCCGCAGCTAACTTTTCTTTTACCACATTGCGGCAGCTAGCCCAGAGGGACAGAACACATACATTCTGCCCTGCTCTTCGGGAAAACATTCCTCTACCACCTTTCCTATATTACAACCATGAAAAAGCATTTTTAAGCTCTTTGCAGCCCCTTGGTTCACATACAGAACTTTAACCATGTTGCTGGTTGCATTTATTGCTGAATATAAGGGTAGAGGTACAATAACAATTTGTTTGCTAAAGGGTCATTGATTTTTCTTTAAACTATAAACTACGAGCTGCACAAATACGAATACTCACCTGTATATGAGCAGGTAATTATTTGTTATAATATGTAAAGACACCGGCAGTGTTGTAATGAATGCACTGCCTCAAAATCAACAGAACATTCCAATGTCAAGATATCGGCGCTTAACGAATGATTCAACATGTGTTGGCTAAAAAGAAAAATTGTTTTCCACCGGTAGTACGAAATATATTAAATGCTATATATATTCGGATGACTTCGTGCAGAGCCGATTTACTTGGCTAACCTTTGGTTCCCGAGGTCGCGGGTTCAAACCTGGCAGAGGGTCATGGATTTTTTCGGGCTTAAAAATCCTTAGCATTGCTTCCTTCGGTGGAAAAATAAAGCCGGTGGTCCCATGTCGCAGATTTGCGGCACGTAAAAGAAGCTCAGTACTGATAAAGAGGCCTATGAGCAAAATTAAGCGGCTTTTCACGTAATTTAGAATGGAACGCTGAGGACCACAGCAGTTAAAGAGCGTTCATAAATAAAAACTTAATTTTCCGATTCACTTCAGCCAGACTTGTGTAGACATCCGGCCCATGGTTATTGTTCGTCGTTTTAGGAAGAAAAATGAAGTGAACGAAAGAAAAGACAATGCAGCTAATGAGATTCACGCAAGGTCCGATTTTTAAGATACATTCCTAAAATTATATCCGAATGAAATAAATAAAAGTATGTAAAGTGAATCTGCCCATATTTTTTGAATATCTATATGAAGGCAGAAAAACACATCAGTGTGATATCATTACAGTAGAAATTTGCAAAAGGTACGAAAGATTGGAGGAATGAATGGAAGTAGAGCCCCTGACATTTTTTTTAAACTAATTTATTGATCGAACAGCTCATGTGCGCTCTACAAATAATTGATCATACACATTATTTACATATGTGATACAATGAATAACAATGAAATGAGGAACGCTCCATTGGAACCCCCCCCCCCATAAGTAGGTACATTATTGTTTTAAGTATTACAGAAGATCTTGTGAAAGCTGATCCAGTGGTAGACGACTCCTGATGCTGGTTGGAAAGCTGGATTTTCAGTGAATGGCTGCTGAGATGTGTTTTAGGTTGCTGTAGAAGTTTTCGGCTTGTGAAGAAATTGACTGTTGAATGGTGTTGATTCCAGTTTCTCTATGTAGTTGACTATTTCTGACAAACCATGGTGCATTTGTTGAGATTCGTAATACTTTGTTTTGAAATGTCTGGATACGTTTGATTTCAGAAGGACTGGTACAGGTGCAGTTACGCGCTCGGCTGCTTTTGCACTGGATTTCTTTATAAATTCCAGGTAATAACGACAACCTCTGAAATTTGCCGGATGAGCTTCTCCACAGTTCACGCAGGAAGGCTGAGTGTCTTTGTTTTTTGGGCATTCAGAGAAATGATGATTAGAAGGACACTTCACACATCGAGGTGTAAGTCGACCAAAGTTTTTAGTATGCCCGTAGCGCTGGCATCGTGTACATTGTGGGATGTTTGTGGGTTTCTTACGGTACTCAACTTTTATTAAAGCATGCTGAATGTGTTTAACTTCAAAGATCTTCTTTCCGTGCTCGTCGTTTTCTAATTCTACAGCACACAGGGGCATAGGTTGTCGATCTTTGTAGAACATGTGTAGTGTTTAACGCCCGCTTTTACTACATACGGCACCGCAGGCGATGACACTGTTGATACATGAGATGAAGATGGAGCACCGGTGGAATGAGATGGCGGGAGAAACCGGAGATCCCGGAGAAAACCCGCCCCAGTGCCGTGTTGTCCACTACAAATCTCACCTTGCGGTCGCCTGGGATCGAACCCGGGCCGCCTTAGTGAGAGCCAAGCGGTCTAACCACTGAACCACGACGCGGCCCTTTGTAGAACAGCCTTGTAAATTTCATCACTGGTAGCTTCAGAGTGGTTAATTCTGTAACTATGTCGTCGTTTGTAAGGGAGTGAGGAACATATCTCAAGATAACTTCAAGCCTTTTGGAACTTGGATCCCGGAAAGTGTGAAAAGGAAGCTTTGATTCATCCAGGAATTTTGTAAGGGCTCGGAAGTCGTTAACTGAAGTTGTGTTTATGTCTTTGTTTTGTTGTGTTGAATAGTCGTCTTTTGCAATAGCACCTATGTCTCGGATAATCTGCTGCTAATTGTTGACTTCATGGAGAAATATAGGTGGGATCCTTATTTTAGGAGCTGCAGAGGAATTAACTTCAGCAGCTGAATCGTCATCTTCCTCCATTGTTTCCAAAGGGGAAGAATTATTGTGTATGGAGGTTAAGTCCACAGTGTAGTTAGAGTTTATAGCTGATGCCAACGCTGTATGTGTTTTGCTTGGAGTGAAAAAACCATAATTTGACGTGGAGGCATCATCTTGATTGAGTTCTTCGAACGGACGTTTATGAACTAACTTGGGTGGATGTAAGAATGAATGAGATTTAGTAGCAGTGTCCACAGGATTGATAGAATATGAACTTGATAAGGATTGTTCTTGTTGATTAGATTGCATGATGTTGGCAACTATACAAAAGACAGTGTGCGTTGCAGACAACCGACGATCTGCTTCTCTAACAAAACACCAATATTTCGAAGAGAGCTAACCAAATGAAATTAATTATATAATGCGTTTTATGCAACCCACGAAGTTCCTAACATTTACACTTCAAGTTGAAGGTTTAATGATAACTTCTATAAGCGAAAATTACTTACAGGTTTAACTGGTTGTGAAATATTACACTTTTAATAACACTATTAAAAGCTTAACACACCGCCTCCTGTCATCTTTTTTTGCCCTGACATTTACGAGTCGTAGGAAATTCTGAAGCTGAATCTATCCTGAACTTAAAAATCTGACAAGATAATACTTAACATTGTTTCTATTGGTTAGAAATGGGCTAACAAATAACTTTATTCTTTTATTCTTGCTGCTCTTGGACCAGGCCCGCTTTTATAGCGTAGCTGGTAGCGTCTCTGCCGCGCGTTCAAGAGGTCCCGAGTTCGAATCTCGGTCAGGATGAGTTGTATGAGTTATCTTTTAAACATCGAGATCACTCCACTAAAATAAAAATAAAAGCAAACTGTGTACATATCAAAGTGAGATCAAAGTTTTAGGAAATAAAGTGTAGGGATTACAGAAATAGGTTGAAGAGTTTCGGGGAAAACCATATTGAAGTCTACATTTTAAGAAACGACTATGGGAAGTTTTGATTTTTGAAACACTGCATAAAATGTGTATTAGCACATATCAGAGTAAAAATGTGCGCATATTCGTGGTGTGGTAACATGTCTCTCATATTCAAGAGGTCTCAATTTCGAATATTGGTTCGAATAACTTACCTACATAATATTTTCTTAAGTTTTTCCCATATCCGCCAAAGACGAATGATTGGTAACTTTGGCTATGTGGACCCGGACTTCGTTTAGCATCGCCTCACTCAGGATCATTCATTAGCACACGCGCTTGCGCACTCGTACACAAAGTTGTATATAAAATGTACAAGCTATTCTTGCGAGCAATTTGAGATACAGTGCCCCTATGTTGACGTCTGTTGAGTGAAGTCTAATTACAAAATCTATTATTATTATTATTATTATTATTATTATTATTATTATTATTATTATTATTATTATTATTATTATTATTATTATTATTATTATTATTATTATTATTATTATTATTATTATTATTATTATTATTATTATTATTATTATTATTATTATTATTATTATTATTATTATTATTATTATTATTATTATTATTATTATTATTATTATTATTATTATTATTATTATAACCTCACGTACTTATTTGCATTACGGTAATTTTTGTCCCTCTAAAATTGTAATTAAATAATATAAATTCTCTCAACATACTTTGAGAAAACAAATGTTATTCACACCTCAAAATTTCCCACTTGCAGTCTTTAAACTGCCATTAGAGAAATAAAACGCACCGCTGTGTTTTGTACTTTGTGATTTCTTGTTGCTTACTATCGTTCATTTATATTCTCTTTATTGCAGTTATTTACTGTTTGTTATGGAGTAGTCGTAAGTAGGGTCACTGTTCTTCATGCTGGGATTTTGTATCTCTGCCACCCCAGTTCCTCCGCAGTGTCCTAAGAAATAACAAAAAGAAAGGGAAACAGAAAAAACGACGATCTATATGAAATGAGTCCTGCGTCTTTTAAGGAATGGTTTCAGAACTGCTTACTTAACACATATCTCAGAATTCCACCCTAGTGAAAGATAACGTCACTTATTCTGTTGGAGAAAATATGGCACATGTAGTAATACTAGCGTTAGTGGTGCCTTTCTAATTTAAGATTATTTTATTTACAGAAAAGAAGCGACAACTACCTCTATATTATAATTCACTGTAACTAAGAGGTAATTTGATTATTGTCTATATATTTCGTACGCTGTGTATTTATATGCATGCTGCATAATTAGAAGAAGCAGAGACATCAAATGTATTAATAATATTTTACTCATCATTTTAAATGCAAAACATGGAAAATTGGCATAAAATTTGCTTCTTTATACTCTTGACTGCTAAGTACTCAAATGCTAGTCATGCAGGTGGTTTGCTATTTGACGTGCTGCTAAACCGGTGACAGATGCTCTAATACAATGTGGCAACGCAACTCTTCCACTTTATGCTTCGAGTCAATTGTTATAAGGTACATGTTGTTTAAATATACTTTAGACCAGTGATGTAATGGTTACATACTTATCAATTGCACGGGCGATGCCATGGTGGCATACTACAGGACGCTCAGTCACTCAGCTAGAGGTTATATTATTGCGTACTGCCGGTTCAAAAGAGCACTGTCATTGTTTCTCTATTTACCTGTTGCGTTAATGCGCTCTCCTGTGATACGAAGCCGGCATGGGTTTTATTCGCAACTTCCTGTGTAGAACACTCATCAATCATAAGTTTATATTGCATACAATGGTAAAAAACGCGGAATGTTTTTCCTTGGGTTTTGTCAGACTATTTGGTTGTCAGGTTGACTTGGTTTTTATTATTCTCATTGTTAAAAAGAATTAGCATGTCTTCGCTAGTGCAATTCCTCAACAAAAGGCAGTCGTTTTCGTAAAGTGCAAAAAAGAGAAAAGCTTGGATGTATAACAGGAAAACTCTTACATTCATATTATAGGCTATTGCTTCTATTTGCGTTCTGTTAGGCATAATAAATATCTGCACAGAATGATTTCAATAATTATACACTCCTTGTTGTATGCCGAAGACTAAGGACAGCACTTCTGTGTATATAGAACTAATTGTTCTAGGTGTTTTAGCTCATGAATAACTAAAGCCTTTCCGCTTTATACTTCAAAAGCAAACCTGAAAATTTGGGGGAAATAAGGTATAAAGCAGTGGTTTCAGAAATGAATAATAAACGTATCTAGCATAACTTGATATATCAGTTGAAATGCAGATTTTCTACTCCTTTAAGTTTTTGTTTTCCTTTGTGTTTCCCCATTTTACGAAATTTACGAAACATAAAATGTACTTCATAGGTAATTTAAATATATTTTTAAAATATGCATTTATTTTTACGACATTAGTAAGATTCTCGGCGTAAAATGTTTATTCCTGCTTTATGTGGCGTAACCAAAAACATTTTATATGGAGAGAAATCTTTGTTAGCTGTTGTGCAAAATCATAAACTATATATTATTAATCAACACTATCAGATAAACAGAAAAATTGGAAGGTAAAGGTAGGCGAATTGACGGCCGTATGAGTCAGAGTTATTGAAAATAAATAAGTCTTTATTAATAATCGTTCGGATTTAAATCACCTACAGATACTGCAATTTTTACATATAAGCTGGAAAGACAATCAGCACAAATTTCATATAGTGTTCGTTAGCATTTACATCGTATTATCCACGCTTCCACTGGCGTTAGGACATTGCTCTTCCTACAGCAAAAAGAAAATATCCTGTCTCGGGCTTTGTTTTGTCTTTTTCCGCTTTCTTTATGGCCTCCTCATAAATATTCCCTCTTGACATTCCCGGTAAATCTTTAAAGTGGTCTCAAATACTCGAGATATAGCTCAAGACCAAAGACGACTTGCGGTTTTGCTGATTCAAAGATAGAATCATCCCTTCGATGGCCATATGGATTTTTCCTAAAGGCCAAAAAAAAAAAAAAAAAAAAAGTAGAAACGGATCACCAAATTGAAGAGCACGTGTCGCTTCACATTCTCTCATATCGAAGGTGGATGGATGACTTGATAGTTCAGTAGTTCTTCTGAATTTAAAGACATCGAAAATGCCGTAATTACAGCTCAAATTGCTATATATTCGGACGATACAGCAATATTCGCAACACATCGCAATATCCACACAGCCAGAAATCATCTTCAAGAGGCCTTAAACTTAATTATACCCTGGCTTGATAACTGGCGTATTTCGCTCAACCAGCAAAAATGTGAAGCAATGATCTTTACACTATGCAGTCCGGACTATCCTCCACCAGTAACACTCCCAGTGAAACCTATACCCTGAAAAACTGAGACTGAAACAGTCAAATACCTCGGCGTACTTATGGATCGACGACTCACATGGAAACCACACATAAGTAAGAAACTCAAACTAGCTCGAGCAAGACTGGCTAAGCTCTACCCTCTTCTCAACAAAAGATCTTCACCCAAATGAACAACAAGATCGTCTGTAATACTTAAAACAATAATGTACCTACTTATGGGGGGGGGGTCCAATGGAGCTTTCCTCATTTCATTGTTATTCATTGTATCACATATGTAAATAATGTGTATGATCAATGATCTGTAGAGCGCACATGCGCTGATCGATCAATAAATGAGTTTAAAAAATGCCGTAATGCCTGTGGCTCTTATCGTCCAGGAAAGGAAGTGAATAATGAAATACACTTGAAAATACAGGAAGTTCGTGAAATACAGCAAGACCTACAGCGCTCTCATATGATTGTATGTAGTAATTAATACATTAATACCTAAGAGCAAATAGTATAAATGCGTTTTGATAAATCAGTAAGAAAATGAATTCACCGCCAATATTTAAAATTTCAGAATCATACAAAAATGCATTTTACTTTTTTTTTTTCTAATAATGAACTCTTTTATAATGGACTGCACATGCTCATACACAAATGTCCGGTACAGTAGAAAATCTAAATACAGAGGTGGCCAAATTATTAGACTAAGCTGAATTTCAGTCATAAAAATTAACATATTTCAACCTAACTCCGAATTAATGACAACGTTGGATGTATCAATGATTAAATGATACATTAGAATCATTCAGGAATATTTTATGATGATTTGTGAATGTTTTGTAAGAATATGTTGGTATAACTGCTAAATTAACTGTCAGCTGCTGTAAGAGTACATTTAATGTACTCACGCAAGTTTATTGCACATTTCAAACATTTATCTTTAGAATTCTTGGCTTTATTTTGTCAATAAACCTCTTCTGTATTATACTAAAGCTTTTAAAGTTCTATGCATGCAGTGAAAGACTAGAGAACCTGTGAGACTTAATGTTAACGGAAATTTGAGTTTATGGGGAAGAAAAGTGACTTTTCACCTAGAAAAACTGGTATTACAAGGGCATTAATAGCAGAAGGGCGGTATACATAAAATGACTCGAAATATCACAAAATCTGTAAGCAGAATTAAACAAATGGACGAAAACAATAAGATATAACAGGCACAGCGAAGCGGGAAATGCGGTAGAAAAAAACAAATTGAGCCCTAGATGTGTAAGAAAAGTTATTGCTGAAGCACGCAGAAAGCGAAAAGCCACTAGTAGAAACTTGAGGAATACTTCAGTAGCTAGAGGCTTAGAAGTATCAGCAAGAAGTATCAGGAGAACCCTGTTCGATGGCGGTTTGAAGGCTCAAAACCCCAGAAAAAAAATGAAATGTGTAGTGTTTAACGCCCGCTTTTACTACATACGGCACCGCAGGCGATGACACTGATGATACATGAGATGAAGATGGAGCACCGATGGAATGAGATGGCGGGGGAAACCGGAGATCCCGGAGGAAACCCGCCCCAGCGCCGTGTTGTCCACCACAAATCTCACTTTGCGGTCGCCTGGGATCGAACCCGGGCCGCCTTGGTGAGAGCCAAGTGGTCTAACCACTGAGCCACGGCGCGGCCCCCAGAAAAAAAAAGAAACAAGAAAAGCTCACAGCACATATGGCAAGAAAGAGGCTCGACTGGGCAAAGGGACTCAAACATTGGTCTTCTGATGACTGGAAAAAGGTAATTAAATTGCTACACTGTGTTACTCTTTCTCACGAAGATAATTTAATTTAATAGCCAGATTCAATTATGAATTACCCTCATAGACCATATAAAGGTATTACTTGGGTTAAGTTATTAAGTATAATGTTGACCAACAGCTGCCATTATTATGGATTTCTTTAACCAAGTGTGCTAAAGTGATGAATCCACGTTTGAAGTTGCTGACGAAAGCAATCAGTATGTCCGGAGAACACCTGAAGAAGAGTTTTATCCTCAGTGTGTACAACCAACTGTGAAACACCCTACAAAGATGATGGTCTGGAACGTTACGTCTGTTCATGGTACCGGAAGATTGTACATTGTTGAGGGTATCATGAGACAAGATCAGTACCTAGGAGTTCTTCAAATTCTACTTCTACTCCAGATAAGGGATTGGTTCGGAAATTATTCATGCATCTTTATACATGATGGTGCAGCATGTCACAAAACCAAGAAAATAACACAATATTTACGTGGTTTAGATCTTTCAGTGCTTCCATGGCCAGGAAATAGTCCTGATGTGAACCCGATCGAGAATTTATGGTCCATTATGAAGAAGAAAATCAAGAAAACCCACATTACAACTAAAACCCAACTTATCGAGACATAAAATCCGGCATTATGATGCCAATATTGCAAATAAGTGTAAAACGTTGGTTGAGGGCATGCCTAACCGAATTAAAATGTTATTTTCCAACAAAGGAATGTATACAAAGTACTGACTCAAGTTTCTGTGTTATATATATGTGCATCTGAGAGCTCATGTGTTAATGTTAAGTAAATAAAGAAAGTTTTCAGAGCTTTAATCTAATAATTTGGCCACCTCTGTATGTTAGCCCGGGTGCTGCGAGGTAAATCACGTGCTGTCCATGAAGTGGTAACGGTGTGATTCTAATAAACATGAACACATTTTTAAAAATTCTCACTCTGTATCGTGTCGATTTAACTCACATTGTGGTTTTTTTTTTTTTTTTTTTTTTTTTTTTTTTTGTGACCCTGGAATAACGTCATTTTACCTATAGCGCGTGGACGTCTCCACGTGGTAGTTGTGCTTTGACATGATTCAGCTTTCCAACCTAGTGTCTGCAGCGAAAGAACAAAATTATGAAGTATAGTGCCTATGAGAATATGGCCATAATCACTGAACACCAAACTGTAATTAATGTATTAGCATCAACTCTAGGGTTAGGTATCTGAAAAAGATTACGGCTAAACTTTCAACTTATCAACAAGACTTATTATTTTACAAAACACACGCTCTTGTGCTGTGCTGTGATACTAACGGTATATGTAATATAAGCAATAGATCTATTTATGACATAAGCAGCCAGAGAACAACACCCTGCAGACGTCTTTAACACACTTAAAAACCATCGATCTGGGCCGGGTTTGAACCTACGACTTTGGGAAGTCCTATACATTCTACCTAATTAACAAAACTGCTCTTTTGCAGTGTATTGATTACCCAGCCACCACACTATGGTTAACTACCAACTCTCGCTTTTTGCTGTTTAGGAGATGCCTAAAACAAATGCCAGCATACCTGTAACAAATTTCGTTAGGAGTAATGAGACAAGAAAACATTCAGACGCAAATAGTAAGCAATTTTCATAATGCGTGCAGAAATATTTACTTCCCAACTCCATAAACAAATTTTCTGCAAGTGGTGGTTTGTCTACACAATGTTTTGCCAAAATTAATGTTTGTTTGAAATTGTCAGTGACTTTTTGATGTGCGCGAGGTCCTACGTAAAAATAGATGGGCATTAGCGCTCACTTGCTGCCGTATATCCTGGAGAGGGAAACTTCAAACAGTTCGTTCCAAAACATTTCCTCCACAGTGTTATTTTTAAAACTTCAGATACATAGTGCAGTGCTTCTTCTAACATATTTCCTTTGTACACCATCTTACGAAAGAGTGGCATGCAATAAATGTAACAATATTTTCGATCGTCGATGTTTATACTGCCCGGCTTATCTTTCATTTGTTGTTCATACCAATTTATATAAGACCAGTAAAAGTTCTCGTACCAGCAAAATACCTTTCAAAATGAATGTAATTTACTTGGAAGCTTTTTAACGTTGAAATGCAGCAGATTTCGGTTTTATTGCAGGTGGTCCCAACTACATTATTTTACTCTTAATTTTTCCGGAGTTGCAAAGAAAAGGGTGTGCAGCGAAAAAAAAAAATTAACTCTGTAAGAGACCCATAATGGGCTCTAATATTGCCTCTTCTTGTGTTATTGTATAAGTACATGATTTTTCTAATCTGCTATAGAAATCCCTGGTTCACAGTTCGAGCTCCTCAAAAGTATGTTTGTCAACGGTCTAATTTCACTTAATGCCTTGTCAAACACTAATTTGTTTAAAAACAAATGGAACCATGACAATGTTTGCATTATTTCGTTGGCCGCGCCGTGGCCCAGCGGCTATACCGCTTGGCTCTCACCAAGACGGCCCGGGTTCGAACCCAGGCGACTCCATGTGGATTTGTGGTGGACAACACGGCGCTGGGGCGGATTTTCTCCAGGATCTCCTGTTTCTTCCACCATCTCATTCCACTGGTGCTCCATCTTCATCTCATGAATGCCGCTGTAGTAAAAGCGAGCGTTAAACACTACGCAGTCATACATTATTTCGTTGCTTGCTGAAGTACATCTCTCATCACTGTCTATCCCATCCCTTCTTCTTGTCTGCTAAGATCGTGTTTTGAAGTTAAATAATTATATTTGATTAAAGAATTATATTTGAAGTAAATTAGTAATCTTCAGAAAATTTCAGGGACAAATAAAACAACTATTTTGAACCAAGAAATTGGCATTTAATATGAAGTGATTGCAAATGTTATTTCAGTACATTTTTATACAAATATTTTCTGAAATATTTATCTTCCATGGTAAACAACACAAATGTTAACTCTAATTTCTGTGCTTCTTCTCTCTCTCTTATTTGGCCTAAGTTTAACGTAAATTATGGTGGTTTCTAATGTAAAAAATGTTTTGGTGTAAGAGTGTTTCCCTTGCAAATTTAAGGGTAGGTGCGTACACACGCATACACACATAGGACCTTTTTTACTTTAGGGAGATTTCCAATGAAAGCCTAATAAGTTTATGTCCTGGGTAAGCGATGGAAAAAGCAAATGTACGCTTAAATATTAGAGCAGTGCAATATAAGTACTTTTTAATAATTATTTTATTAGATCTTAGGAATGAAACATTGCTGTAGCGCCATATTATATACAAAAGTTAATACTTTGCTAACACATTGAACAGATTCATTGCAAAAATCTTATTGTCAAATTGCTTGTGCACCAATCACGCTTTCATTTAATAAATGAGGCTTTTTAGTATTTTATTGACTGAAAAGTTGCCTATTGACTAGAAAGTCCTTCTCCACTTTAAAAAATTCTTGCACCGAAATTATATCATTCTAATTATTAGTATACAGACAGAATACATTATTATTACAGTGTCCTGGTGTTTTTCAAGTCTTACACTGTATTGTGTTATTGTTTTTAAAATGTCGTCTATGTTTAAAATTTTTCTTGTTCGGGGTTTACAAAATTATTTTACATGCTCTTAACATAGCAGACTTCTTATATGAAGCCTGATATTGCTGGGAAAATCTAATTGAGGTAGAAAACTATCAAAATCCGAATTGCCAACATTTTTAAACTTGCTCGTTAGTATTTGCTTTTACAACTTTGCAAAGTTAAAATCCTATCTCTTTGACATTGTCAGGTGTCCTTAAACATTGCTGTACTAATGCAATAAAATAATTTTGTAAACATCACATCACTTTATCACATGATAAAGTTGGTGCAGTTTAATATGTTTTATATTTATTGTAGAACAGAAGGCTGTAATATCATTTGTTGTTTTTAAATTAGAAGGGAACATTTTCTCTCCTTTAATTTAATCGTGATTTTTTTTTAAGTTGAGACGAGTACTTCCTTGGTTTACTATAATACGCAGCCGACGAATTGCGGACTAGTTTTGTTTCATAAACTTATATGAAATACGATAAACATAAATGCACGTACCGTAGAATTGGCCATCTTATGACCACTGTTGACCCTCATACATCCCATTTCCAAGCCGGCGCTGCTAGACTTCCAATGCTCCGCACCATGGTCGTCGCTTCTTCTCCAAGACATTGTGCAGGTGATCAGAACCAACAGCCGTGCAAGCAGGCGGAAATTGTACTTCGCCACTTCCACCGGAACATTCCAAGCACAGTATTCTTCACCATGGCTCGAAAGCAATCACCGGAAGTTGCCTGAATCAGATTAACACATATTTATACAGTAGATAAAAAGTCCGGGAATGCACCACATTGATAGCGCCAACAAAAACAAGGCATGTTTCGAAGAAACATAATATTGATATACTGGGCTATAAAAAGGTGGAGAGGCGCACTCAGTGTTTGGAGGAATTAATTCCTAACATGAATAACTGAAACCCACGAAGTTAGTAATACCTTTATTCCGTTGTCACTTTCAGCGATTTATCTTTGTCAGTGGATACAGATGGATTTATGAACGGGGTATATATAGGTAAACTAAAAAAGAGGTGATGGTCCAGCTTGACCAAAATAACAACTTTTTAAGTTTTTACAGGGGTAGGGCAAACAGGAGTACATAGAGATTAAACTTCCCAGGCAGGACTCATAAACGTTAAAGTGTGTTAACCACAAATGCTCCCTGTTAATGCAAACCTCAGGTGCTTCGTATGCCCTTATTGCCCACAAACACAAAATTGGCACTATAAATGCACGATTCGATTTCAGAGTAAACACATGTGTAACTGTTTGTTATAAAGGGTCGTTGTACTATATGGTAGCCCTCTTGCGTCCTTCGCTCTTCGCGGGACTTCAGACTGCTTTCTTGAAGGTGCCATGTTCTCATTATTACTGTGACAGATCTATTGTAGTCAGTCATGTACTCTGTCGCCACAGTAAACGTGGTGCATCACTTCTGTGCTGCAGTAATGGCCATATACATGTTCGATGGTACCGTGGTGTGCGCAATCTGAAGGCCTGTGGCCGCGCCTTGGCTGAGTGGTTAGACCGCTCGACTCTCATCCATCTTCATCTCATGTATCATCATTGTCACCGCCTGTGGTGCCGGATATAATAAAAGCGGGCGTTAAACACTACACATTTCAACGGAGGCCTGCATTGTTGATAAATACCAGATGTGCCGGTTTGGGCCGCCATTGGTTACAACAATCAATCTGGTCTCCTACGGTACTAATTCAGAGCACTTTGAACAGCAACCAGTACCTGCGGGAGTTGCAGAGCGCAAAGTACGAACCTGCTTCAGGCTTCACGTGGAGTGCACAAGCCTCCTTCGAAGAGCGACGGGTACCCACGCGTGCAAATGTTTTCCGATGGTCGATGGGGTTGGAGAGGCAAGGGGAACAAAAATCTATGATCGTTTAGTTTAGCCTAGTGAAAGCAAAGGTCAAGTTTACCTGCTGATCAACACTGACGTTACCCTCCACCGATCACTGGAGGCAGGTGACGATAAATTATCCTGCCTAGCAGTCTACACAACAGCAACAATAATAACAGTACTGATAGCAACAATAATAAAATAATAACAGTAATAAGAACTACAATAGTAATAAGAACAATAACAATAACAGTAAAACAACAATAACAATAATAATATTAATAATAATTATGATAATGATACATAATAGTGATGGTGATAATGATGATAATCATAAAACCCAGAGGTGGTGAAAGAATACACTGCCACTTCCAACTGGCAACCTGATTTCAGGACTGCTGTTAGAAGAAAAGAATTAGCAAGGAGGAAAAAATGGACTACAGAGATGAATATGGAAGTTATACGAACATTTTTCCTCATTTCAAAGTGTAATGATGTTCCACCACCTAGTTGGAGATACTCGATTTATATGGAGTTACAGACATGACTTTAACTGACCAGAACCTGGCATTAGAGATCACAAAATATCTGGAAATTACAAAGTGTAAGAATTATACCAATGGTTACATCGGTAGAAGCTGTGGTCTCAGCATTCTTAGCAGAGAACATTCAAGACATCGGAATTCCAATGAAGATAATCAGCAGTACACAACGAGCAACACTACTCCAAACGCCCGCTTCCGTAGCGTAGATGGTAGCGTGTCTGCCTCACGTTCAAGAGATACCGACTTCGAATCTCGGTTAGGGTGAGTTACATGGATAAAGATTTTTCCGGGTTTTCCCTTATCCCTAAAGACGAATGTCGGGTATGTGTAAGCTCCATGCATGCCGTACTCATTTGAGCATCATTTCACCCATTTCATTTATCGTCCTATATGACTTAACGATGGAGAGCTAAATTAAAAAAAAATGAAACTACTCCAAACATGCGACATTGTGAGAAAGTTTTTGACCTGCTGAATAAGATGAAATTCTTCTCAGCAGCATGAATGCCAACAAAAGTTGTGAAATAGTGATAACGAAATAATAACAATAATAATAATAATAATAATAATAATAATAATAATAATAATAATAATAATAATAATAATAATAATAATAATAATAATAATAATAATAATAATAATAATAATAATAATAATAATAATAAAAGCTGACCAGGATAACTTAGGTGCTGGCATTCTGATCCCAAGGTTACTGATTCAATCCCTGTCTAATTCGATGGTTTCTACGTGTGGCTATAAGTGAAATGCATCATATCAGTTTTATTGACATTTAAAGAACTCCTCCGTGAAACGTTCGACATGCTGGTGATACTCACGTGATTTTGTATATGAACTGTCATCATCAAACATAATAATTATTTTATTTCGTTGGTCTCAAGTCATTTGGTAACTTGGTGGCTATATTAATTGTAGTAGTATGTCCACACAATCTCTTGTTGAGAACTGTAACAAAGGAAATAATGTATTTATTTTCGGAACAAGATACACGTAATTTTAAATACCACGCAGTTTAATATTATGTTAATCGCTAACCTATAAAAGGTAGAAGTATTTCGTTCCAGATAAAACTACAAGTTTGAGTATTGGAAACATTTAAAAAGAAGAAAGGGAGATTAAAATGGTTGAGTTATATGCCCAGAGAAAATGACGTCAATAAGAAAAGAATCGATAAATACCTAAGTTAATACTAGAGAGTTGTATAAAACCAGCTACGTCTCATGTGGCAAAATTGTTTTTATTTTCCATTGAAGCTTAAATACCTGTGCGCCGAACTCGCTTGTCGGGTATAAGGAAACTGAAACGTCCTGGCACAACTAACTGATAAGAAACCCGCCTCCCTCACGTAGGTGCATGCATCGAAATACACTTGCTCGCGTCTGTACTATTGCTTCCCTGGCCTGCACATAGCCGTGACTTGTCGCACATCGACCATGTCTGGGATACGGTTGGCACCGTGTTCGTCACAGTCCTTTAAAAATCAGTGTCACGAATTTATGGACTCGCTAACAAACTACATTAAGGGAGGCCGCCCAAGAACATATTCAGAAACTTTGTTTCAGAACGCCGATTTCATGTCATGGTGTATAGCAGCTCCAGTTGCAGCGCGTGAAGGCTACACCAAATGCTGAATATTCAGGCTCAGAAGTCATACAGAGTTGAAAAGTTAATCATATGTTTATTGTCATGTACACCAGAATGCAAAAGTTTTCCGCTGGACGAGAGGTTGGAGAGGCAAGAATGAATGTGTAGTGTTTAACGCCCGCTTTTACTACATACGGCACCGCAGGCGGTGACACTGATGATGCATGAGATGAAGATGGAGCACCGGTGGAATGAGATGGCGGGAGAAACCGGAGGTCCCGGAGAAAACCCACCCCAACGCCGTGTTGTCCACCACAAATCTCACTTTGCGGTCACCTGGGATCGAACCCGGGCCGCCTTGGTGAGAGCCAAGCGGTCTAACCACTGAGCCACGGCGTGGCCTTGGAGAGGCAAGGGAAACAAAATTCTATGATCGTTTAGTTTAGCCTAGTGAGAGGAAAGGTCAGGTTTACCTGCTGTCAACAAAACATTCCCCTCCTCCGACCACAGCAGGTAGGGGACGATGAACGTAATAACGATTAATGCTATAGTCGCGCTGGTGTAATGGTTACCATGGTTTTATCTTTGTTAACAGAAACCTCTCAGATAACGCACTGATTATTCTTGTAAGAGTAAGAGGGGAACTGCTGCGCTAACCGGTCCTGTGCTAACCACCAATGAACGCTTCACTTCAGCCAATGGAATTCGCAGAAGGCACAAATGACAGATATATGTTTTCTCCACGTGGAGTAATCTGTGCGCTATATGAGAGGTATCTATTACCAAAGATAAATCCATGGTAACCATTCGAACAGCGCCACAATACCTTTAAGCACTCGACCCAGCTATAATGATAACGACAATGACAATGGTAATGATATTGATGTTGATAATAATGATGGTAATGATGATAACGACGACGATGATTTTTTTTTTTTTTTTTGTAATTTACGTCCTCCAACGTTAAGTCATATAGGACGATGAATGGCATTGGTGAAATGATGCTCAAATGAATCCGGGGTCCATGGAGCGTAGAGTTACCTGACACTCGTCTTTAAGGATAAGGGTAAACCCCGGAAAAACCTTATCCAGGTTAAAGAATCACCATCATCATCATTATAAACGCTGAACAGATTGACTTAGATGCTGGCATTCTGATCCCAAGGTTGCGAGTTTAAGCCCGGTCTAGTTCGATGGTCTCTACGTGTAGCGAAAACTGAAATGCATCATATCAGCTTTACTGACATTTAAAGAGCTTCTTCGTGAAACCTCCGACATGCCGGTGACGCTAACGTAATTTTGTATTTGATCTGTCATTATCAAACAAAATAATTATTTTATTTATTTCGTTGATCGTTAAAAGTCTAATATATAGCTTTTGATTTGGTGGCTATATTAACTGTCGTAGTATATTCATTTAAACTGTTCTTGGAAACTGACAAAAATAATTAATGTATTTACTTTTGGTACAAGATATAATTTTTAAACACTAATTTTAGATATTAATTTTAAATACCACGTAGTTTAGCATTGTAGTATCGCTAACCTATGAAAGGTAGAAGTATTTCGTTCCAGATAAAACTACTACTTTGAGCATTGGAAATGTATTTAAAAAGAAGAAAGGGAGATTAAAAGGGCTGAGATGTGTGTGCGAGAGAGAGGAAATAACGTTATTTCAAAAAGGACGGATAAATACCTAGATTGATACTAGAGAGTTATGTGAAACCACCCACGTTTCATGTGCCAAAATTCTTTTTATTTTCCATTGAGGCTTAAATACCTGTGCGCCGAACTCGCTGGTCAGGTATAAGGAAACTGAATCGTCCTGGCGCAACTAGTTGATAAGAAACCCGCCTCCCTCGCGTAGGTCAGTCTTGCTCGCATCGGAATACATTTGCTCGCGTCTGTGCCTAATTTGTATTGTTATTCATTGCATTCGTGCGTTTCCTTTTTGGTGTTGCAAATTTCACAAATAATGGGACACACACACACACACACACACACACACACACACACACACACACACACACACACACACACACACACACACACACACACACACACACACACACACACAATGAAAATACAATACAATGAAAACAAAACAGGGGGAACACAACAATAAGAGTTCATTTCATAGTCCCTTCGGTGGTTGTGCAGCTTGTATGTTTCTAATGCCGCCGCTTCTTTGGGAAGCACACTAGTCTTCCTCTTAGCCTATATGCCTGACAAGGTCACAGAGTTGTGCTTGGATTGGCATTAGTGGATTACGGGAAGGCCACTTAGAAGTTCCCCTTTGACCTCACTACAGCTACAGAAGTTGCTAATGTAATGAACGCAATTTAATGAAAATTAGTGGCGGGAAGTTTTGACATGTTTCCACCATTATGGGATAAGTACGGTGAGGTATGTATTTCAGGAGCGCTGCCAACACAAAGCCATCCGGACAAATAAGGCACTCGTGTCATGCACAGCCGGGTCAGGACTAAGGTATAGTACAGTGCGGTGGTGATGATATGAGTAGGGAACCTAACTCTGGATTAATTGTTGAATTGAAATAAATAAGCATTTATGTCACAAGTGCAAGACTAATTATAAATGTATGCCTATAGTAATGGAGAACTTAGGCTTAAAGCACTTCTATATCCACGGAGAACATAGCACATGTAAGATCGTGTCATATAATCATAACCGGAAGGAAGCGATAGTGTATAAATGAACACTGCAATACAAAATAAAAAATATTCAATTAATGGAAACCGCAGATAATGTAGATCTGCCTTCCACTTCAAAAACAGCACCAGACAGGAAAAACTTATTTTAATTTGTGTAAAATGACGTCTCCGCTTACATACTTATGCATAAGCTACACAATCAAGATTATTACCAGGGTTAGGATTTTTAGGTGCGCACCTTTTTTCTTAGTGTAAATTTAAGCTCTTCATAAAGATACCACAGTGTGAAGTTTTGTTTCTAGTTGCCAAAAGAGGCTTTTTTTCATGCACTTTTTTTTCCCTTGGATACCTTCCTCTCTTTTCCCCAATCATGATCATAATTCCCCTTCCCCCCCCCCCCCCTTCTATCTTTTAAGTTTCCTTCCATTTTACTCTATATGATTTTAATCAATATAAAATATTTAACTCGACTTACTGTTCCGGCTCAGGAATTCAAACAAGATTTCATAGACACAGATGGAACTGTTATTCGATGTCTATTTGCGACTCAGGAATTTTCTTAAATGAAAAACACCAGCGAGATGGCATCAAACAGCACATTTCCAGCTCTAAGCATCAAATGAACAAAACTCTTCCGGCAAATAAATCGCAGCAATCTCTATTAGGAAATGCATTTCAACAGAGTTTTTCAAAACAAGCCAATAATTTTAAGGAAATCAACATTGAGTTGTGTGCAGCTGTTACACAAGCAGGAATTCCTCTCAATAAGGTGAACCATCCAGCCTTCAAAGGATTCTTTTGAAAAATACATAAAGATGGCAATGCCATTGAAAGTGCTTTAAGAAAAAACTAAATGGAGCCTGTTTACCAAGAAACCATACAAAGAATCAAGGAGGAAGTGTCTGATTGCGATGTGGGAATCATTGTGAATGAAACCATAGACTCAATGGAACGATATGTTTTGAATATTTTGTTTTTCTCTTGACAGGGGAGAAAGTTAAGCCCATGCTGTTAAAATGTATGGGCTGCAGAAAGCCAATGCCAGTACAGTAATGCTATCAATTAGGTATTTTTGTCAAAAACTCTGGCCTGCTGGTATCGAGTTTGAAAAACTTCTTGTGGTTATGGACCAGGCTCCTTTTACGATTTCAGCTGTTAACCAATTGAAGCCTTTATTTTCTAAGTTGAAGCATGTGGTATGTTTGGTTCATGCTTGGTTCAAACCCTTTACAGGGTTTGTGAATCCACAAGGAACGAATATGACATCTCAAATCAGTTCATCCCTGCCCCGAAGAAGATTCTGCTGAAAGCTCCGAATCGTATTGTAACGGCCATGGTAGGAATCGAACCTCCACCAGCTAGATTACATTTGACAAAAAGTGTTGAAAATAGTTCAAGCCTGGAATTCGAAATAATAGAACGCTTACGTTTCAAGAATAAAGTATTTAAGCTGACCCAATGTAGGTCAACGAGAGTTGGTCAGTTGATATGTAGATGATGAGCAGTCCATAGTGAGTTAATAAGTGTCTGTAGTCAGTTAACAAAGCCGTTATACATCGTCATGACTGTCATCACAAGGGTTGAATTGGCGCATCTGAGAGTCTACTATGAACTTTACAGCTAATAAACTATTAGAAGAACAAAGTTTGGAAAAGGAGAAACAGTGGAATATTTTTGCTTCCGTGAGGGAGCAGTTAAATCGCTTTGCCAAACACAAACTTGAGTTTAGTCTTCAGAAGAATGCGGACATGGAAGATTTCCCCACATCTGTAGAATTGCCATTCCGAGTGAATACAAGATTTGCGCCACAGGTTTCCGTGGATGTCGAAAGAAGCTTTAGCATCTACAAAGACATTCTAGCTTCTAATAGAAACAGACTTATTTTTTAAATTGTAGAGATGCTTAATGTGTGGAAAGTATAACAACTTCATGTGTTTTCCTTATTCTGATGAGGGATGATTTGATGTGCTTGTTTGCAATTCAATAAATTAAAATAGAGGAAAGAGAAATTGTTGAATTAGGTTGAATAAACCAGCACCTTCTTGTCCCTTTTTTTTTACCTTATTTGAGCACCTTTTCGTTTCCTTTTTTTCATCTGAAATTTGCACCTAAAAATGGTAATCCTGATTATTACATTTGTACAGAAATATTCAGGAGTTACGGTTTTAATGTATTGTCCTTTTTATGTACCTTAATGCGCAATTTAATGGCTGCCGAGCATCATGCTTTATCATTTCAAATGAACTATTCATATGCAGGTACCCGTTTGTTACTATATTATTTGATTGTGCACATATAAGAGGCAGCTCTCTTTTTTCCTTCGGAAGGGAAATAAAGCAGGTGATTCCGTGTCGTAGATTTAGGGCACGTAAAAGAACCTCAAGCCTGACAAAGAGGTCGCTGAGCAAAATTAAGCTGTCTTTCACGCCCAGTATAGAATGGGACGTTGAAAACCATGGTGAAAGAGCGTCCATAAATAAAAACTCGATTTCGATTTTAGCTTTGTTTACGTGGTCACTGCCCAGAATTCTGTGACTACGGTCTGTGTGCACGAAGTTTGAAGTGGCAGGTATCGAAATGCCTCGGCCTAGGGAGATTGTCACTAGAATCTGGGGATATTTGGATTCTTAGGTTCCATTCATAACCGGTAACTCCTCAAATACCCACCTGTTACATGTATTGTGAAGGTTAGTTATGCTGCGTATGTTACGTTGGTGGATGTAGATCAGTTTGGCACCAACGCATTCCCCGACTATGTTTAATGATGATGATAATAATAATAGTAATAGTAATAAATCCCTAGGACGTCTCGCCTGGCCACAGGCAGGGCCACGGAGGAGTGCAGGATCGGGGTGGCGGGTGTCAGCACGTCGACTCCCCCGACCGTAAGGTGCCTACCTTAACTTTATATTATTATATGTTAGGTTAATTAGACTAATTATATGAATATTGGTTTATCGTATTATTATATTGTTAAGCTATACCTTTATATTGCATATCATTAGAAATTTGAATTATTCTGTAATGTTTGGTATCAGCATGTGTCTTCGTGCGCAGTTTTTTACTTTTAGAGGAAGAAAATTCAGTGTAACTCTAGGGTTTTCTGTGTACCTTTGTGTGTGTGTGTGTGTGTGTGTGTGTGTGTGTGTGTGTGTGTGTGTGTGTGTGTGTGTGTGTAATTTACGTCCTCCAACGTTAAGTCATATCGGACGATGAATGGAATGGGTGAAATGATGCTCAAATGAACCCATGGTCCATAGAGCTTAGAGTTTACCCAACATTCGTATTTCAGGATAAGGGAAACCCCCGGAAAAACCTTATCCAGGTAACTCACCCTGACCGAGATTCGAACTCGGGACCTCTTGAACTTGAGGTAGACACGCTACCGAGGCGGACATGTGTTCTGCGTACCATTGCAGTACAATGATTTACAACGTTTAATAATATAAGCCTGTCCTATGATTTATGTCCATAGCACTCTCTATTGCTTAACTCATTGTGCAACAGGTATAGGCTCTAGCCTAATAATCTATGATTATTGCGGAAAAGGTGCAAACGTTTGCATCGAAGGAAAGAATATTACGGAGCTCTGTCTGTCTGTCTGTCTGTCTGTCTCTCTCTCTCTCTCTCTCTCTCTCTCTCTCTCTCTCTCTCTCTCTCTCTCTCTCTCTCTCTCTCTCTGTGTGTGTGTGTGTGTGTGAGATAGAAACACTAGGAAATAGTCCATCTCTTGTAAATGGGTTGTCTGGGAGTTTCTTTGCTTATATATCTAGTACCCAAGTTAAAATGTTAGCCACCCTGAGGTGCGCCGTCAGCCATTTTTGATTTTGGTTGCCGAAGTAATGCTGCGTTCAATACACTAATTACCTCTGTAACAATTACTACTGTGTATTTCTGTCTTAATGTTTCCGATGTAGCGCTATTTCCGCCTGATTACAAATGTACAAAAAGGGAATCTTAACTGATTATGATTAATGATTTGTTATCAGTTAACATGTCGTTTGATTTTAGTATGGTTGGGTTGAAAATTATATAAAGAGCACACAAAGTTCTGTAAATGGGTTTTAAGTTTCACAAATATTGTTAAATAAATAAAGGCGTTATTTCGTGATAAAATCTGTAAAATACCACGGATAGAATACTTAGCTTCAAAAGCGTGAGGTCATAAAACTCGACCCTTTCTTTTGTATTTCTTGGGGATGAACCGAGCTCCAAACGAAGCAGACGCAACCATCTCTTTTCTAGCGTTTACGTTTCGAATTTTCATCTTACAGAGCTAATAAATGTACATAGATAGTTGGTTACAAAAAGAGATAAACGGAGCTCCATGTAAAATAAATTCAAAGGTTAGCAGTATAATGAATGATATATGTAGAGTTAGTGTGAATTTTGGACAGGTCTTCACGATACCTTGTTCAGTGGACATGTAACACTCGCGTTTATAAATGGGCGCTAATAAATTAAATACCACGCACAGAGCGGAAAATAACTAGAGGAATAAGTTGTAGATTAATAAATATCCATATCTTTATAACGACGAATTAATATGCATTAAATAATTTAAGATGTGCTCTGGCAGTAACTGGATACGTAGCCCCGTGAACCTAGGGGATAAACGCCGTGAAGGAAGTATTAGTGACGATTTTAGGTGATCGCGTGCGTAAATAAGGGTAATGGATAACTGATCTGCCAAGTAATTAGCCGGAACATAACAAAATCTTGCAGGATTTTTGCGACAAGTCTCTCCGAAGGGGAAAAGAAAATGCAGTGTTTAATTTAGACAAACCTCTTAAGAATTACTCCACTTCTGAATCCTACCGGTACGAGCACTAAATCGTTGGATACAGGCAATCACAATCGATTCGCCGACGGTAGTATAATCCCTTTTATAATTAGACTGACATCGCAACTAAGGTGTTTACAGCAGTAAAGCAAAACCAGCTCCTATCACATGATTTACTCCACGTGGGATGAATACTCTGCCGTCTTTGACTGGCTAAAATTAGATATTAATCGATACCTACTGAATGGATGCTGGATGGCAACGAACTCTACTCCATCCAATGAATGACGTGCCTATTGTTGTGAACACCGTATCTGGAATATTAGACGAATTTTAAAATGGATGAATCAAAGTTACGTGCTTCGTAACCAATATTAGGCCACGCCGTGGCTCAGTGGTTAGACCGCTTGGCTCTCACCAAGGCGGCCCGGGTTCGATCCCAGGCGACCGCAAAGTGAGATTTGTGGTGGACAGCACGGCGTTGGGGCGGGTTTTCTCCGGGACCTCCGGTTTCCCCCGCCATCTCATTCCACCGGTGCTCCATCTTCATCTCATGTATCATCAGTGTCACCGCCTGCGGTGCCGTATGTAGTAAAAGCGGGCGTTAAACACTGCACATTTCACATTTCACATAACCGATATCAATGAGTTCAAAACTAGAAGACATCAACGCCCAACTCCGGGCCCAAATGACCTTGTTGTCGACGGGCCCTTAAACACCACACACTCACTCGACGCCCAACTCGTTGCAGTGTGCCTGCATCGACATAGCTAAACACATCGACGAGGATAAACACTGCAGCGTATAGTAAAATGGATGGAGGAGTGGAAGTGTTTAATAAATTAATGTCAACAGCGTATAAAATGATAAATTAAAGAAAAAATTGGTTAAATTCTCTGTCGAAACCCAATACTCAACACTATTTTAATTCATATAGTATTTTTATTTGTCTGTTTATTAACAGATACGACGTGATATACTAAATATGTAAATATATATGAATTACAGAGGAAAAATCCTATATATTACGGTTTTAAATATCGGGCAGAAGGCTCGAATGCCTTGGCGCTTCTCTCTTCATACGCCCCTGGCTTTATCCGTTCTGTTTTGTTAATATGAAGAGGAATGTTGGACTTGTTTCGCCGATCTTTTATGTGGCATTTGGGCAATACTTTGTAAATGTGACGTTAGTGATATAATGTTTCAAACTAGATAGATCCTGTTGTAAACAAATAGAAAACTAGAGAGAGGGCAGATATATTAATCGACAGAGCGTTGAGGCGTATTGACCTTCAGGTGACCAACGCTGTGATCGTCTCTTATCGGGTCTTATCTGGTTGATTAGAAAAGTGAAATATTAGTAAGTTACGAAACACAAATAGAGCGATTGGAAGTTGCGTGTGTACATGTTGTGTTTTCTCGCGCCTGCCGATGTATGACACATTGCTGTCCAGAAGACATGATTACATCTGAACAGACTATACACAGGTGCACTGGACTCGCCGTGTATGTGCGATAAGCCGAGGTATACATCTCTGTGTTGCGAATTTTTCCCGATACGTTTTCTCGCTTTGCCATGTAGTACTTAAAATCACTCCAGTTTGAGACAGATAACACGACGCACATAAATTTATTACTTCTCTTCAGGTTGTTTCATTAGCATTGTCTCTGGGCCAGGGCCCAGTTCAGGGATAGCGCAGGATCTATTTGCTTTAGTACGTAATAAATCATATCATACTTCTCTTCAGGTCAAAAAGAAGACAGTAATTACTCGTTCCTTGGCAGTTTTATAAGTATATCCAATTTCGTATGCTATAGACGGGCCCAGATGACCTTGTTGTCGATGGGCCCTAAAACACCACACACTCACTCACTCGTATGCTATAGATACTTTTGATTTTCGTACTTCGCAAACGAGTGCTATAGTGGCAAATTTGATTAGCTTGTTCATAAGCCATGAAGCAATATTCTTTAAATCTCTCACTATTATGCTAAGTCATAAACATTGAGATATACTCACACTTACGATGACTGATATTAAGATTAAGGTTTCCTTCATATTGTGTGTGGTTTACAAAGAGGATTGGACTTTCTAAAGCATTTAATTCCCAGGAAACAGACCTCCGTGTCATATAATCATCGTTGAAAATATACTGTAGAATTTCAAAACGCTCAATGTGACGAGTTCAAGTGTCCATTTTTACTTATCTACTAGAATCTGTTTGGAGCTCGCCTCTTTAGCGTAAATGGTGTCATGTCTCCCTCACGTTCAAGAGGTCCCGAGTTGGAGTCTGGTTCAGGGTGAGTCCTGTGCATTCTGATCTACCTTTGTATAATTGGGACACCGTAGAACACAGATAAAATTGTACTACACAAAAAATGCAGATCTCGTTAAAGCACACAGTTCTTATGCCAGATGTATTTTATGTTATTGGTTGTAATTTGGAAGTACTTATACTTTGTTCTAAGTGGTAAGCGGCTTTTTGTTTTTCTTTTGAGCAAGCAAATCCATTGCACAGGGACCGACTTTTTAAACATTTCACTATTGCTTTAAATTACTGTATGCTCCTTATACCTACAACAGAATATGTACGACGTAGATAGAATAATAAGCTTTACAAGAATAGTTTGAAGAGTGAATAGAGAAGACTAAACATCAGATCTTTTGGTTTCACAATTTTACCTCTGTCATTTAAAAATGTTTATACATTAGGGAGTACATGGGCAATATTCCCCTCAAAATATCGTCATCATTAACGCTCCCCTTATGGTCTATTACCTTTGGGGTAAACTCATTCTACCAAGCCATGACTAGACCCTTTTTGAGGTGAAGGCACCCAGTGGGTAAAGTCCGTTATCTTCAATGGCAGATTGATGGTGGTGGCGGTGGCGGTGGTATGAGAGCACTTACGGCTTTTTACCGTGGACTCCGAACCACGATGAACCATAGAGATACGTCAGAGGCAAAGGCTTGGATAGGGCCGACGGAAAAGTGCCATCCTAGAGTCTGTGTGGGATAGGAAGTCACGAATTTCTAGAAAGAGAAAGCAGTACTCGCCCTCTCTCTCGCACACAGCGTTGTGACGAACCTTTTCAGGGCGAAGGTGGAAGGAAGTTTACTCCAGGAATCTGCACGCTTAAGAAAGCAGTGGCGGAAGAAAACTGACAAGGAAAGGTTTTGACCGGCAGAAACATCCCTTTTCCATTGTACTGAATGGGAGGTAGCCCAAGTTATCCCTCCACTATTGCCTTTTCTTTCTGACAACTTAACCAAAACGGATTCTAGTGTGAGGAACCGAACAGTGGACCCTCAGCATGAGAGCCACGAACGAAACTAATGAGCTACCCGGCCTCTTTCTCAGAATATTAAATGCACTAAAATAATGTAATGGTGTACATATAGTATAACAGTAGTATGAGAAAGATCCTGGAGTCTCTGAAACCTCTCACACGCAATTTTCTATTCAAGATATTATGCAACCCAACAAGTGTAATTTCCTTTGCAGTCTCTTGTAACATACCACTGGCCCGCTTAAAGGATTAATTCACATTGCTAAATATGTTCAGTAGGCCAGAACTGAGATCACTTAGAAATTTGGTTTAAATCGCCTATATGCAGAGGAAGTAACGATAAATAGAATGAAACAGTTTTTTTTTTTTTTGTTAGTGTGCGTGGCATTAATATAAGAGCAGGAGTTCAACATTGAAAAAATAAATAAGTAAAGTATCAAACAAGTGTTTCTGAACTTTAATTTTCAGAACTATGTTACTGCTGATGATTTGAATGTTCAATACGGCAATGACATGAGTTCAATTTATAATTATCAGTGATATCTTCTGTTGTGAAAAAGTCGGAAAAAATTAAAGAATGCAGACTTGTACTCTTTATTCATGAAAAGGGTAGCTACTAATTTGAATCTTCAGAAAACCTTTAGGTTTCCATATAAGACACATGCATAGCAAGACAGAGCAGTTAATTCAAGTAAAATGTTGTGAAAGAGGAGATCTGAGAGAATCGTGGAATTTTTCTTTCGCGAGTGAAAAAACATTTCGAAGGTGAATAACACAGGTTCGCTAGATTTTCCTTATTCCATAACATGCTGTTTTACATTGCACCATATAAGGTGATTATGTAAACCACAGTATCGAAAATATATGCAATTAATGTTACATTTGCAAGGCTTACCTATATAGGTTAAAATAAAGGGTATTTATATTAACAATAATAGCTATAGAACATTGGTAACTTAGAGCCACAATTAAATATAAATTTCTGATTTACACTCCTGATAAAAAGAGTAATCACCTACACTGCCTACAGGGTCTGAAGGAGATGAAATTAAACTTCACATGCTGAAGGGTTATAATATGACTATATGTCAATGATTACAAAATAGTGTCACATTGAACGAGCTTGGCAGCTCGTACACGAACTCAGTTGGAAGGGATGTCATATGCTCGCTTCTGTAGCATAGGTGGTAGCGTGTCTGCCTCAAGTCCAAGAGGTCCCGGGTTCGAATCTCGGTCAGGGTGAATTATATGAATATGGTTTCCTTCCAGGGTTTTCCCTTACCCTGAAAGAAGAATTTCGGGTAACTCTAAGCTCTGTGGACCCTGGTTCATTTGAGCATCACTTCACCCATTTCATTCATCGTCCGATATGACTTTACATTGGAGGACGTAGAATTTAAAAAATAGAGCTGCCTATATTCCCTTGAGGCTAGTAGACCCAAGCTGTTGTAACTGGTCCTGAGTATCCAGGATAAGGGCACGTCCAAGCTGGGAACAGATCTGGGGATGCTACTGATCAGGGATTACACCAGCCCACGTAGCAGTTCATAGAGATACATGCCGTGTGTGGGCGAGTATTCTGCGATAGATGGTACCAAAATACTGTCAGATGAGAAGTAACGCATGAGGGTGAAGGTTTTTTGTGATATACCGTTGTGCCGACAAAGTTCTTCGAAACACTAACAGTCGTGGACTTAAGTCTTATTCGATGATTCCCCACACCATGAGGCAAGAGGTAAAGCCGTGTGCTTTTCCAAAACGCAGGCAGAATAGCACCTCTCCCCAGGTTAACACCATTCTGAAGTGATATAGAACAGGATAAATCACGAAGCACAGTACGATATTACGCATTAGCAGTCCATGCTTTGCAGGAACGGCAGCATTTCTGAAAACTGCTTCAAAAAACCTCTTGTTCACCACACATAAAAAGAATGGAGCACATCCTCTAACAGAAAGCTTCATAATTCAGTCTGTTCCCACGAAACTGTACGGCTGTTTGAAATTTCTGTCCGAAAACATCAAGGGTGCGGAAGGATTATTACGATTCGAACGTCGGTCTAAGAACAATATTGGAGCCCAGCAATATTGAATGAATACATAAACAAATAGTTCAGTGCAATCGGTAATAGCATCGGAGATAAAATATGTGTTCAATCAAAAATAAAAACATGTATTCTGAGGAGGAAATGATTTGAAATTGAATCTGTTTTAATGGACATTGTAATTCTAGAATAACTGTCCTTTCATATGCATGTTTTAAGGCAACTGCCCATACATGGGTGCATAGATTCGCACATTTAATCATTGTTAGCGACATTACATCCTAGCACAGCTCGCATGTTTTAGGTAAGAATTTCGTGGCAGTGCTTTGCAAATCCAAGTATATGCCCTCCTTCGTGTTGCTTGACCTATGTGTCTAGCAGCAAGTAAACATGCCGTTTCGTAATATTTCGTTTATTTACAGTGGTATACACTTAAACTGCGCACTTCGGCGGATCTGTGTAAGTGTGAAAGTAATTCTCTTCTTTCCTCCCAATTTGAAGCATAAGCTGTGTACTTGGAAGTGAAACATAGGACTATAACCGCCCAGAATATCCTTCGTTTGGCTGCTGCTTCAAATTCGAAACGCAAGCTTGGTGGATGTGTGTATTTGCTCAGATTACTGAGTCGTATCATCGCCATCATCGCTCTCTGGCCCTGGGCCAAAAGGTTTCGGAACAAATTACCTCAGCTGTGCACTAGTTCTGTCATTGTGTCGGAAAAATAAACTGCTGTAATTATTTGACTTCACCTTTTTATATTTCGGATTCATCATTTAAGCTTATACTTTACTCGGTGTAGGAACTGAAAAAAAAAATTATACAAAGGCCACGGGAGAAAAGGAAAGAAACAGAAAAAAAAAAGTTAAAAGTAAATTATGTTTATACACCAGATGTTTTTCATATTTATATATATTGGCACATTCTCATTTGATTACAGTCTTTGTTAAGATAATATTGAAAGTACAAAAGGGATTCATTTTAACATCTTCAGCGAGCACAAGAATTCACATTGAAGATTGGTTATGAATACTGGGAGCATTCATAGTGGACGAATCTGGCTTAAGCATTCATGCTATCGATGATGATGATGATAATAATAATAATTAATAATAATAATAATAATAATAATAATAATAATAATAATAATAATAATAATAATAATAATAATAATAATAATAATAATAATAATAATAATAATAATAATAATAATAATAATAATAATAATAATAATAATAATAATAATAATAATAATAATAATAATAATAATAATAATAATAATAATAATAATAATAATAATAATAATAATAATAATAATAATAATAATAATAATAATAATATGCAAGAGTAGTTTAGTGTAGTATTCGGAGAAAGTAGTAAGAATCCCCAATATGTACACACAATTTTGACCAAAAGCTTAAAATATGCCGGTGATTATCTTTAAAACGCTTGCGCTTCTTGTTACGTGTTAAACATTAGAGGTAAGCAATCGCTCTGCAGCACAGATTTAAACTAGTAGATTAAATTACAGCATAACGCGGGAATGAAGAGTAGAGAACAAGTTATTTGAATGATTCCAACGCTACTTTTATTCTGGGGAACAATTGTATGCTGGGAGGTGAGATCATTGCCATAACGCCAAGGTAAACAGAAGCAAAATCAACACAAGTAAAAATGTTAATCTTTAGGTGTGAACAACGAACGCAGTAATTCATTGTACTGGATGCAAATATTTTTACTCGTGTTATGTTGTGTTCTGTAGTGAATAATGTATGTACTTATTAATTGTATAACACTAAAAAATTTGTTTCGTCGGGGTCCTTTAGTTCCAATACAAGCGTACCTATAGAAAAGATGCCAGGTTGATAACTTTGTTACTCCCTCAAGAAAGCGACAGAATTACTGTTCTGAAGCGAACCAGGACTCAAATACAAAAGAAGTGTGTGACAAATTGGTCAACCAAATGGAAGGACGATTCCAACAGAAAATTGTGAAGAAAACTTTAAGAAAATTTGCATAAATTACAATCCCATAATCCCCTAAGAAAAGTTAAAAAATGAACTACCAGTGATTTATAGTGATACATTCAAAGATATCCCTTCAGTCAGAGAACTCTTCATTTTTTTCATACAGCTCTCCTTTGTGGAAGCGTTTTCTGAAGTACACCAAACGCTGCAAATTGCACAAACAACTCCAATTCTAACATACGAGGCAGAGAGAAGTTTCAGTACATTGCAAGAAATTGGTTTTTCCTTAGGAACACCATGGGCCAAGATAGGCTTGATTCCTTGGTTGTTTGTTCCATTCACAAAGAGGAAATTGGTGAAATCTCCAACTTCAAAAACAGATTAATTTAAATGTTTGGCGCCCAAAAGAATAGATGTGCTTAGCTCTTGTCCAATTAATACTGCTACTTGGTGACTTCTGTGTTATCTTTTATTATTAGTTATTTGATGTTTTAAAATGTTTGGTGTTTTGATGCATTTTTGGCTATTGCAGGTTGTTGTTGTTGTTTTTTTCAATTCAACTACAGGTGACCTGTTTTAAAAGGTATAACCCAACTTTTCTTTCATTACAAGTATCTTCACATCTGGCCCCACCAAGAAAAATGCTCACGAGCCGCTACTGTGCCACAGAGCTCAAAATTTGCAAATTGAAGTTTCTTACACTGGTTGAAATGCAGGTATTCCTTAAATGTGTCCTTTTAATAAAATCATCCATTTCTACACGTATTCTCTGCCTAGATGAACGTAACCAAAATTGCTTCCTCTGTAAGGGTTGCAATAGTTTCTTACGAATTGTGTACAAATTCAGTGCATCTTCTCTTATTAGATTTCCCGTCCTGTTATAACTACGAAAATTCTTTATTCCCGCAAAATAAGAATAATAAAAGGGGACTAAATTGTTGTTTTTTATTTTATTTGCTTATATATGGCAGGCAGAGGAAGTGTTGTATACCATTCAACATTCTGTATCAAGATTATGTATCCATTTTTTAAAGGAAAATACTAGTTTTATGCTCCTCTGAAATAAAATAAAAAAGATCTGCACAGGCATTTGTGTATTTGCGGGATACGGGAGCAGAGGGGAGAGAGAAAAGATTAAATAACATCATAAATAAAAAACGAAAGGTCGAATACATAAGAAATGTCATATTTAAGTCAATTGTCTTTTAACAATGTAAACGAGAATTGTTATAGATCTCTTCCACCCCAAACAGGCTTTTACGAGGGAAAATGTTCTTTATAGTTTATTGTATCAGAAGTGACTGTAACGATTTTTATTAACATATTGTAACGAGACCGCTAGAACACCCTGTACCAGCTGCGAACGGAAGGCAGGGGGGAGGACTGCGTTAGCCACACCTTCTCCTCGTTTGTCTTGTAGTGGTGACAGGCTTGTGGTTAGGGGAAAACATGACTGGTCGTCTGTTTTCCTTCCCCCTGTTTCTCGATCTTTCGTTTACCAGAACAATCTTGTAAACACCAGAAACCGGCGATATTCCTATAAAGAGGGTTACAGACAGACAGTGTGAGTTAGTTGTTGAGTTGGTTTTGGTGTAGTCAGTCAGTTGTTGGTTTGAGTTGGTCAATCAGTTGGTTAGTGAATGAGGACAGTTCTTGGTGTAAGAAGAGTTAGTCAGTGACGTGTTAATGAACGAAAGGATTGTGAATGAGAAGACTGTGCGTGCATCGGAGTTTATGTAATCGCGAGTACAAGTGAAGCTGTAACGGACGAACTGGTAAATTGTAACTGTGTGCAGCAAGTAATTTTGTGTAATTGGCAAGTGTTAAACTGTAAGTCGGTAGAAATAAAGAACATTGTTGAGTGGTGTAATTGGACTTTTCATTCCACGAACCCACAAAGCCACACTGGCGTCAGAAGTGGGATATAACACAAAGTCACAATATTGTTTAGATATTGGCTCGAGGCATAAACTGGATTTATGCATTGCCTGTGAAATCCTCTTCTCTTTCGAGTTTTATATAACTTCGGAACCTCTTTCCCTATGGAAAAAATACACATTTTGTTAAAACATTCAATTTCTGTTTTAAAAAAGGTGTTTTTTTTTTGACGTTCCAAGATATTCGGCGTGTTGCCAAGTCACTGATTCTTGTGAGCTAATATAGAGGTCAGCACAAAGTTAACTTATTCGTCAGGAAATAAGTCAGCTCACACCATTTTTAGACGTTAGTTGTGTTATCATAAGTAGGGAGCGGATTTATAGGCACTAACAATGTGTGAAATAGGCAGGCAAAAAGGCACTAAAAATGGGCAAAATAGGCAATTAAATAAGCACTAAACATTTGCTAAGTAAACATTTACAAAATTTTAGTAAAATTTCTGTTAAAATGCACTATAGATGCACTATAAGAAAATGGCAATCAATGCAACATATGCTGCAACAAATTCGCTAAACACATACTATTTTGCGTTTTCCTAAGCGAAATAGTTCTACATTTTTTCCAAATTTCATAAATGGCTCCACAGCAAGTTAAAATAACAGATATTGTCGTATAATTAAAACGCATATAAATTCACTTCACTAAGTAATAACCATAATGTGCAGAAAGGTGTGAAGTAATTAACTATGACTAAAAGCAAAAACATGGGTTTTGGGGGGCGGTTGAAATATCTGAAGCTTTTGTTAGATTTGTTTCAAATTTATGCCATTTATTTTTGTGATCGATCAAGAATGAAGTAATACCAAGTTTCAGCTCTCTAGTTACAATAGTTTCTGAGGAATTAACAGTTTATGTCTAATTTACAGGCGGTTTTCAAAATGTTCCAAATATTGTAATTTTAAAAATTAATTCTTGGGGTATAAGTTTCTGCACCCATTTTAACCCATTAATGACCTGTACCTATGTGAAATATTTGTCTTCGCCGTATCAACGAAGGGAAAAAACAATCATACCTATTTAACAATTTTGTGAGGCACGTCTGTAAGGCAGATTCCTACCTGGCTAAACACCTTTTTGTATATCCAATGTGCAGCAGTAAGGAATTTCACTTCCTTGAAAACTTCACGTTGAAACCAACAAATGCAAAAGCTGTTGTCACAAATTACAATCAGTAGACATTGGTTAAAAAGGCAGTTTTAGACACTAATAAGCAGAATAGGCACAAACGTGTGAAATAGGCATTTATAGACATTATAAAAATAAGAAATTAGGCTAGTTATTGTAGGAAACGTGCTTATAACTTAAAAGCCTACGTTTCTGAACAAAGGAACAAAATAGGCAAATAGGGTGAAATCCGCCCCCTAATCATCAGATATGTGTTTTCTGACTTTCCTGCAATGCTGCGCGCCTCATACTACACATTTCGTCTTCCCCTATGGCAGCAGTTCAAAGTGTGAACGTCGAGTCCTGAACACGTGTACACCAATGTCTGACATCACATGAAACTGCCTGTGTTCTCATGAAGTAGAGAAAAAAGGGTTCATGTGAATTAATTGAAAAGAGAGAGAAATGAATGCAATTATAACACGTCAGATATACACGTGTTAAATAATTCAGTCGACCGTTTACAATGTTTACGGAGGAGCATTACAGGACCCTCTCTCTTTGAATTTATGGTTGTTTGCAATAAATATAACTAGCCATTGGGTGTATTGATAAACGTTTTCTGAGTTGCCACTGCTTGCAAGTAATGGTGACTATGCCATTTTCAAACTTTCCATGTAATTGTGTTTGTAAAGAGTGCTTAAACTTTTGACAGAAATGCATGGAATTAAAATTGGGTTCACTCCCAACGTGGAACCGCTTGCACGGAGTTTGAACCCACCGCCCCATATTGGCATTCGAGCACACAATTATAATGACTGCAACTACTGCAAGTGTTAACAGTGGTGCAGTGATACTTGTTGTCGGAGCATTGTTTTACGGAGCAAGTTTCGTAACTTTGAAAATACCGCAATGGTAAGCATTTTCGCTTTTGAGAAACACAAATTAATTATTTTATAGTATTGGAATTAATATTTCTATTAAATCGTTATATATTTGCATTTATTAGTATGAATGTCGAAATTAACAATACTTACGTAACTTAGCAGTTTGTCGTCACAACCCTTAAATCTCCTACAAGTATATGATGTTATAGCATCCCTTGATAACACCAGAACGTTTGTCGGTTGAATTCTCTAACGCCTCATAGAATATTTTGTGGGGAGAAGGAAGCCTGTTAAGGTTATTTTCATTCCTAAGTGGCGAAGAGGGGCAACAAAATACTTCTTATAGTTTGGTACCTTAACATGAGTGTGTTTACTTCAAGTAGCATGCGTTTAATTTGTGTATAGGCAGTGTATGTGTACGTGGTTCGCTTCCACTGTGATGTCCTCGGTTTGTCTCGGGTAACCCACAACCTTGAAGGATTCATTAACACTGGGGGTCATCGTAACTGCCAGTTTCTATCTTCTTTTTGTACTATTATAAAGACTGAAGTTCTTTGAGCATCGTTTCTTGCTGTAAAGTCTTCAGTTTGTTCGCTTTTCAAAATCCACAACAAACTGCTCTGCTTACATATGTGTGCATTTTTGTTTCCGAACATACGAGGGGCGTTCGTAAATGATTTACAATGGCATTGTTTCAAACATCGCAATTCTTCGTTGTTGCCGAACATTTTTCCTTTTCAGCACGTTCTTCATGCTGTGAAAACAGCATAATCAGACGCAGCGAGATCCAGTGAATATGGTGGATGTGGCACAACAATGAAGTTTCCAGGAAGGTGGCAGCGATGTATTGACGTCAATTGAGAGGATATTGAGAGATCCCATGTACTTGATTCATGTTCATTAGTGAATAAGGTACAAAAAACTACTATTGTAAATCCGAATGCCTCGTGTAACTGATCGAGTGGTGTGACGTAATTGAAACGAGAGGTCATGCACATACGGAATAGTGCTCTTTCTCTGAAGGTTGTTTGTAATAGCTATTATGTGTTTCAAATGGGATGATGTTTGTCCTTGAGTGCTGCTAGGTGAGCAACCAATCGGAGTACTGCGATGTTGTATTGCATTCCCCCTATGTGGCGTGTGAAGAGTCAAACTAATCAATCTCAAATAAATACTATTCGCGCTAAGACAAAAATTCAGATGATACCAAAACTGGTCCATGTGGAAGGAGAGAGTAATGTAAAACTGTAAAAACCGCATATTTTTAGCTCAAATAGCTTTCCTAATACTAATAAAGTAGATACCATTATGTTATAACAATGCACTGACGTTGAATGACTTATTCACGAAGAAATTAACAAGGAACACAACAAGACTGGGAAAACTACGTGAGACATCAGATAAATTACAAGAAGACGACTTTTTGAAAGAAATAGCACGTAATGAAATTTTGGAGCCTATCATCATAAATTTGCAGTACTCAAACGATGAAGACAATGACAATGGTGAATTATCTTTTAGCGTATGTAACATTCACAGCTATATGGATGCACCGCTGGTATTTTCATTGGATTAGAAAAATAAGTAATTCATAAACTATAATTAATGTTAAACTAAATATTTAAACAATTTTTGTAATATACGAATATGCACGTAGCAATTGTGACTTCTACAACTGCATTATTATAAAACTTTGGAAAATTCAGTTTGCGTTAGCGCCAAGAACACTCGCAAGTGTGCGAGAGAGATGGAAATATTAAAAGAGTGGGGATAACGAGGTCGCAACGCTGACGGCTCTAACGCATCTGATTCGCTACAGGCGAGAACTCTTCCCATTTGAAACACATAATAGTTGCAAATACTTCACTGGGATCCAAGTATAGTCCTACATATGTAAGATGCATTTGTACATTATACAATATATAAATCTATATTATATTCGTGCCCGCCTCGGTAGCGTAGATGGTAGCATGTCTGCCTCACGTTCAAGAGGTTCCGAGTTCGAATCTCGGTCAGGATGAGTTACCTGGATAAGGTTTTTCCGAGGTTTTCCCTTATCCTTACAGACGAATGTCTGGTAGCTCTAAGCTCCATGGATCCTGGACACATTTGACCATCATTTCACCCATTTCATTCACCGTCCGATATGACGTAACGTTGGAGAACATAAGCTTACATATATATATATATATATATATATATATATATATATATGTGTGTGTGTGTGTGTGTGTGTGTGTGTGTAATGCTTTATTTGCATTATTCTTTTTTCATTTATACGTTATTTGTAATTTTAACGTATATTTAAGTGTGAAAAATACAAAAATACGTAATGAAATAAGTTTACCGCATTCATTGGTTGTATGTTGCGTTTCAAAAGAATGCTTCCTGCAATAGATGTTTGTATTAGTATTTGGAAAAGATCATTTCAGCATAAGAAATGGATATATACTTATAGATGTATATTTATATACTTCTATATACATATATTGTAAGGTCTGTAAAGTGGATCAAAGTTTAGAAAACGCACTGGTATAAAAATGTATAGCGACAACAGAAAACATACAACATTTGGAGTTGCTTCGTGCTGCAGCGCAGATCTGACCAGTCACAGTTGTTAGTGATTTATTGATATTGCAAATGAAGCTGCGTATTGTGTTTTATTATATTTTGCATATAGTGTATTTTATATGTTATATAATATGTTGTCCCATGCTCTGGTGTAGAAATGTTAGTTATAGCTTTAAATATTTACCTGAAGTCAGTTTTAATCTATTAGCAGTTACGTTCATGCTCCTCATGTTCATGTCTTCTATGCAATGCCAACCGATTAGTTTCCAAACCCTTTCGGTAAAAAAAATTCTCAGTCTACTTATGAGCTAATGACGTCACAGTATCGCTTCATCCTATCCCCTTCGATTTGTGCATAAATAAGCATTTCCCTCACTCATTCAGGTAACCAAGCATTAGATGGCGTCTTTTGAGTCCGATGAGTGCTCATAGTTTTGCGAAAATGGATGGTTTCTTTTAAGTCCGATGAGTGCTCATAGTTTTGCGAAAATGGATGGTTTCTTTTGAGTCCGATGAGTGCTCATAGTTTTGCGAAAATGGATGGTTTCTTTTGAGTCCGATGAGTGCTCATAGTTTTGCGAAAATGGATGGTTTCTTTTGAGTCCGATGAGTGCTCATAGTTTTGCGAAAATGGATGGTTTCTTTTAAGTCCGATGAGTGCTCATAGTTTTGCGAAAATGGATGGCTTCTTTTAAGTCCGATGAGTGCTCATAGTTTTGCGAAAATGGATGGCTTCTTTTGAGTCCGATGAGTGCTCATAGTTTTGCGAAAAGTAGATGGAAGTGCCCTCCCCCTTTTCGCATTAAGTTGGGCGTAACTGCTACAGTCATCGAATGGGGCCCCCATGAGTACTACTTAAATAATTATAAAAACTTTTGACTTCGCATTATTTCTTGATAAAATAGCATAATACTCTTAAAGAATAATTCGTGGGAAATATATTCGCGAAATGTTGGTACATTTCAGAACGAGAAAAGAGAAAGAACGTGTGTGGAAAGAACTTATAAAAACCGCTTATTTCCCGCCAGAAATAAAAAAACTCGTGTAAAAACACACTCGTCTAATTCTGCGGTAAAAAAAAAAAAAAGTCACCGCAGAGGAAACTGCCCTGTACACATCGTTTAATTAGGATACAACTCGTGCTACCACTTGGACAACCCAAGGATTTCGTGCAGCGAAATTGCAAGGTGTTGTGATTCGAATACATATATCTTTCCTATCACAAATAAAGAAGCCAACAAAGACTACTGGCGAAATGCATTATAATTAACGAAGCTTTTGTGCTGAAAGAACATACCACATTAAATTAGATAGCCTAGGTAACAGACAGAATACACTTCTGGCATTCAAGAAGGTTAAAAGAGCAAGCACTAGTTGCCAAGGCGTTGAGATATTTACATATATGTGACAGGATTTATGGGAAGGAAGAAAGAGAGATTGATTAAATGTCGGGAAATATTGACGTCTGCCGGATAAATGAAAGTAAATGTGGATAGTGAGTAGTAGGCCATTAATAATACTTGCTATGTAAACATACAGAGGATATAGCAGCAGGTATGTTGTATGTTATTGCAGAGTGAATCTTTTAAATATAGCAAAGAAATGGTTGCCTTCATACACATGCACTAATAGATTACTCCTACAGACGTTGTTTCAGCTGTTTATCTCTGCGTGAGAAAGGGTTGCTTTTATGTGTGCGTGGAATTTTACCAGTAAACAGAAAAATGTTTACGTTAATTTTCGTAATGCATTTGTGACTAGAACCCGCTTTCATAGGACTGGCCCTCTTTGTATGGAAATTTCTCACCAAAACGCTTCCGCTTTCTCAAGTTTTATATTCAGAACGCAGAATCCATCTTGTAAATTTTAATCGGGAATTCTTAATAGCTATTTTATGGCGTCTAGTTATGCAGATGAGCCTTTTTAATGTTTGGAAAGTACATATTTTACTTTTAGGTGATCAGAAAAGATAATTTATATTAGGTGCCTAGACACCGCTACTTTGCAAATACAGGGGTGGCTCGTCCTTTCGTGTTGCAGTGCTTTTTGTTTGTGCTTCTTTTGTTTTATAAATCACATTGTATAAATTTTAAAAGACCATGTAAATAATAATGCGTTATTGTAAGTATATGCAATCGAGCACAACCAATAATGAACTCCTGATGCATAGAAACACCTGCGTAACTATATGTGTTTCAAATGGGATGATGTTTATCCTTGAGCGCTACTAGGTGAGCAACCAATCGGAGTCCTGCGGTGTTGTTTTGCATTCCCCCTACCCATATTTTTAGGTGGAATAGTTTTCCTAATACAAATAAATAAATAAATTAGATACCATTATATTATAACAATGCATTGCGACGTAAGCACTGTATTGAATACAGGTTGGCATGAATATTGCTTGGCCTGTATGCGTGAACGTATATTTCAAATTACTCAGAACTGAAACGTAAACATTTGACATGGCGTGATAAAAGAAATATGTAGCCAAGATGTTTGTTAAATTCGATGAGAGGAAATATTACACTTCCTGCTGGTCTGGCAGAACGTGTCTGGTCACATATCTTTGTTTATGAATGCTTCGTAACCTCTATTTTCTCTAGAGTTCAAAGCAGTATATTCAGTGAAAAAGTGTATGAGCTGGATCAATGAGGCACGATCTACCTTCCCACTTACTACTGCCAGAACATTCCAACTGAGTTAATGTGAGCTCAAATTATGTTGCAAACAGAAATAATATTTTTGAACTGACTGACGTTGAATGACTTATTCGCGAATAAATTAACAAGGAACACAACAAGACTGGGAAAACTGCGTGAGGCATCAGATAAACTACAAGAATACGACTTTTTGAAAGAAAAAGCACGTAACGAGATTATGGAACCCATCATCATAAATTTGCAGTACTCCGACGATGAACACAATGATAATGGCGAATTATCTCCTAACGTAACATTCACAGCTATACGGATGCACCGCTGGTATTTTCGTTGGATTGGAAAAGTACCTAATTCATAAACTATAATCAATTTTAAACTAAATATTTAAAACATTTGCGTAATATACGAATATCCATGTTGTAATTGTGACTTCAACAATTGCATTATTATACAACTGAAAAATTCAGTTTGCGTTCCCTTACGCCTAGTGCCAAGAACACTCGCAAGTGTGCGAGAGAGAGACAGAGGGAAATATAAAAAAGTGGGGATAACGAGGTGGCAACGCTGAACGCTCCAATGTATTTGTAACACATAATACTAGAACGCATCCTCGACTTCCAATGTGCTGAGAGCCAGCAAGCTCGGTAATCAGTATTGCGCATGCGTACATGTTCTAAGTTCCCTAGATTTTCGCACAAATGCGTGCTGCAATTGGGTGTTCCGCTGTGTTCATTCGCTGCACGGTGAAGTAGGGCCACCAACGCTGATAGTTATAGATTTAGAATTTGAATATGCATTGAAAATCATGGAACAATCTATCATTACTTTATATTTTAGTTATAGAAACTAATTCCATCCTTGTTACGTAAAAGATCCAATACCTAATGGTTATTCAATCGCAGTGCACATTGTTTGTGATGCACCTGTCATGTTGGCACGGTACTCCATTTCCGCGACCATAACGGGAATCTCCCATAACAAGTGCATGTGGTTCGCATGCTCACATTGTAAGTATTCCTTTGTGTAACGTTATTTAATGGATGATATCCGTTTCTCTATTTTGTGTGAGATTGTAAACCGTGTTATAAATTCACTTTATTCAGTGTATGAGTAATTTAATATTACGAAAGCTTTCACCAATAAATAATGAAAACGGTTAATGAAATTCTGAAAACCCCCTTTTCAAGGCGAGCATTAGAAGAAAAGTAGAAACTCTGGGAGAAATTCTGTATAGACCAAGAAATTTAACACACACACGCACGTACGCACACACACACGTGTGTATATATACATATGTGTATCTATGAGTTGGATCTGTGGGTGTGAAATTAAAAATTCTTCGTTTTGCTTTCCTTGCCTACTGTTCGGAAGTACTGATTCTTGGTCCACGACGGGTGTTAAAAGATCTTGGTCATATTAATGAGCACATAAAAAGCATTCAAATAGCAAGAAGTGCATGAAAAATTTATTTGATCTATCAATGCTTGGATCTGTAAATATTGCAACGCAGTTAAGCAGAGCATATCAGGAAGGAAAGCAAAAACTTAATGAGTAAGTCGATAAAAATATATATTATCAAGGATCATAGATTACATCAAATTTTGTGGAGCATTTGAACTTGCTTTGCGTGGATACGATGAGACCGAAACATCAGATAACTCCGACGTGTTTTAGGTCTTATAAATCTCATTGGCAGTCTGAACAGTGCTGTAAAAGAACATACTGAAAGCAACCGTATTCAAATGGTTATCTAAGACCATCCAAAATGAATTACTCGATTGCATGTTGGAAGTGTGCCATGAACAAATAGCAAAATAATTGAAGGAGGTAGCGTATGTTGCTATTATGGCAGATGGAACTACTGACAAATGGGGAAAAAATTCAGTTGGCTTTAGTTTATAGATATAAAAGAGATGGTGTTATACATGAACGGTTTTGGGGCGTCTTTAATCTTGCAGATCAGACTACCAATTCTATTGTAGGTTATATTTTGAAAGAAGTTGTTACCATTTTTAAGGACGGTGGCTTTAAATTAATATCTCAGACTTACGATGATGTACATGTAGGGAAGACTTTCGTCAGCAAAAAATAATGACGCTGACAAGCCTGTACATCTACAAAACAATTTTATATATGATAAAATACATCCCATTGCAAACAAATTCGGATATTCATAACCACAACACAAGAAACAAGAATTATTTCGCTACTATGATGTATAGACTCCACCTGTGTGACAAGTTGCCTAGTTACATGGGAGCCAAGCTATATAACAAACTCCCAGCAGAAGTTAAAGTGGCTAGTAACTTAACAAAATTCAAATTTTTCTTGAAATCATATTTAATTAATTATGTTTTTTATTCACTTGATGAATTTCTAAACTAAGACTACAACTTCAGAATTTATCGTTTGAGTGCTAGTTTCTTATTTTACAATACTTATGACTAAAACCTAGACATTGTATTAGGTGTACAAGACATTATACATTTAGAATAACATCACCTAAGTTTTAGTTTCTTCTAATATCTGTATATATATCAAAATATCCAGCAACTTTAATTGTATATAATTGACAACTTGCCTGCTTTCAACAATGCTTGTAAAAGTATTATTATTATTATTATTATTATTATTATTATTATTATTATTATTATTATTATTATTATTATTATTATTATTATTATTATTATTATTATTATTATTATTATTATTATTATTATTATTATTATTATTATTATTATTATTATTATTATTATTATTATTATTATTATTATTATTATTATTATTATTATTATTATTATTATTATTATTATTATTATTATTATTATTATTAGTGTGAATGGATTTATTAAAGCAAGTTAGTATTCTATTTATATCACACAACCTGTATAGCTGTGTTCTTAAACTGTATAAATTCATATGACGTGGTTCTTTTGTGTATTTAACACTATACTGAACTGAAAATAAATAAATAAATGATGCATCTGTAATTAGCGGCAACACAGGGGGCGTGCAGATCAAAGTGAAAGAACACTACTCTCGCACAATACGTGCATTGTTACGCACATCAATTAAACCTGTTAGTGGAGAAAGCAGCTTCACAAACTCATTCTGCTAGGATATTCTTCTGCAGTCTCGACTTTTCCAACATTTTCTTCAAGACCTCCCCAACGTTTGGCAGCGTTGGAGACAACTGTTTCTCGGAGAGTGCCTCGAGGCTACGCAACGAGGTGGAATTTCAAATCAAGATGTGTGATCACCATATGCAAGCACAGAGAATCTTTGATAGACTATTTTGATGAGCTAGAAAAAGCTTTATTGGAGAAGACAGTGCAAGAAGTTGGCGGTATGCGTCACAATTTGGAGGACGGAGAATTTAATTTCTGGCTCACCTTTTTTTCAAAAATGTTTGCCTCATTGATATGTTATATAATCAGCTTCAGACACGACAGGCAGATGCAGTGAAGGCAACAACTGCCATTCAGTCTTTCGTCCAAACAGTCAACATCGTGCGTAGTAGAACGGACGATATAGAGATTGAATCATCTAATGCTCAATATGCAAAAAGATGTGTAGGGAAACGAACTTAGCAGCAGATGCCAAAGAAGTGTGTGATCGAATAATATCAGAGGTATATAGCCGCTTCGAGTCTACGGAACATCTGGATGCTGCAAAACTACTGGATGCCAAAAATTTTGAATTATTTTCTGGAGTGTTTCCTGAAACAGAACTTAGCGTTGTCAGTAATCGTCATAAAGAACTTGACAAATGCAAAACTTCGAACCGAACTCAGCACTTTGTATGAATATTTGGAATTAACAAGACAGAAAATGCCCTTCCGCTATTGCAGTTATTATTGAAGAATAATCTGCAAAACACCTTTAGTGAAGTGAGCAAAGTTTTACGAATTATTGTGACAATTCCCATGTCTAGTGCTAAACTAGAACGCTGTTTCTCCTCTCTGAAGAGGATAAAAACTTTTCTGAGGAACACCATGAATCAGGATCGGCTCACCTCTCTCGCCATGCTATCTGTAGAGAAGAAGCTTATCACAGGAAAGCAGGACTTCAACAGCAGAGTGATCAACAAGTTCTGCGTGAAGAAACATCGGCGCACGGACTTCATTTTTCGAAACTAGGTGAGCTACATGGATGTTTTCCTGTAGCACGCTGTTATTTTTCGGCGCGAGTCACTGCAAATTAGATAACCAGTCTTCTCAGTGGTAATAAAGTTTATATTGTTCTCATAAATAAACGGTTACCAGCAATTCTGAAGGGTTTAAAAATACTGTTTTGATTCTGAACTGTCTGGTGGAGGTTGGGTAGTCGCGAGGTGCTGAATGGGAAGCGTTGCTTGGCCTCCATTGGCGTGAGGCGATCAATGGTTGCCGGTGCACTGCATCGAGGCGAAGGCCCGGAGGCTTATCTGGATGTCCTAAACGGTGTCCTGCATGTCGGGTGTCATGGCGGCGGAGGAAGGCTGTTGGTATAGTGTAGTTGAGTCTGTTGACTAGAGCGCCTGTGGTGGCAATACTGGCTGTGAGCGTGGTGTGACTGACTGCCTGATCGAGTTTATGTGTGGGGTTTAAGGGTCCGTCGACAGCTAGGCTATTGGGCCTTCGTAAGCATGGAGGAGTTAAGTGCGTGGGCTGATTACAGCGTTGTGCTGTGGAGTGCTGCAAGCAGAAAGTCTGACCGACGAAGTGGCCACTGCTACAAGTAGCGCAATAGGATGACGAAGGGTCAGGTTGCGCCGATGCAGTTCGAACTTCTTTCCCAATCGGATTAACTAATGTGGACCCAAAGCTGTAGCGGTATGATATTGACATTGAGCAGTATAATATACAAATAGTAGACGAGGGAACTCCATTGCCGATGAACAGTTCAAGGAAAAAAGTCGTCCATTGGCAGCAAGCATATAACTAGAATAAAAATTGCATGTAAGAATCCTTTATAAATTAACACCATAGTATAAAATACAACACCCATGGAAATGGTAACGGAAATAAAAATTTTCAGATTCCCTAAACCCCAAAAATAGACATTTTTAGAAAAAGATCCACAAAAGATCTTTTTTTAATTTACGTCTTTCAGCGTTGAGTCATATCGGACGATGAATGGAATGGGTGAAATGTTGTTCAAATGAGTCCAGGGTCCATAGAATTTAGAGTTACCCGATATTCATATTTCATATAACTCACCTTGGCCGAGATTCGAAATTGAGACCTCTTAAACTTAAAGTAGACGCTCTACCGCCTACGCTACAGAGGCGGGCAAGAGAGAGGGAGTGTGTCGTGTGTGTGTGATAGAGAGAGAGCAAACAACAAATTAAGGACCATATACCGAGCGGGATGGCTCAGGCAGTTTCATGCGGGCAGAACGGGTTCGATTCCCGTGGCCGACCTACCTGACCGATGGGTTTTTTCGGTGGTTTTCCCGGGTCGCCAGGTGATTTTTTTTAATTTACGTCCTCCAACGTTAAGTCATATCGGACGATGAATAGAATGGGTGAAATGATGCCCAAATGAGCCCAGGGTCCGTAGAGCGCCAGGTGAATGTTAATTACATCCCCCGAATTTCCTGTCCCTCCAATTCATCTCCATTATCATTTTACTGGCGGTCTCTTTCAGGGTAAAAGTGTCGCGGATGTCTCGGTGCTGTCGTGACTCCTTGGGTCGGCCGCCCTCTTATCTCCTCTCACCTCATCCTTGTAATAGTTTTAGTTTAGGCCTCGAGGATTGAAAATATTTAAATGTGTTTAATAATAATTTAAAGATCGGTACGGAAAAGTTAATATGCGTAAGAAATGAAAGTATGAAATTCAGTGGGTCAGTGTAAAGGATATGGTGCAATGTGTTAGTATTGGTTGTTATATTTGACTTGGACCAGTGAGGAACAAGTTGTTTGGTAGTTATAGCGACGAAAGGAGAAAACTCAATAATCTTGGATAAGTGGGTAGCAAAGATAGTGCCGTTTTACTAGGGAACGTTGAAGGAAACGGATGCACAATTCAGTGTCGGGACGTAATACGAGGTACGTTCAAGTTATAACACCTATTTTTTTTTTCAGGACTGGCACACAGATAGGAAATTCTGGTGTTTTTAAAATACACGTGGACTTTATGAATGCATGACAGAGATGGCAGCACTATATAGTGCATAGAACTCTAGTGGCAGCGACGAGAGTTACGTCTGTTTTTGATACTTAAAATGGCGACGTTTTCATTGTAAGAACAGCGTGTAATTATTCGTTTTCTCCACTTTCATGGTGTGACACCTATTGAAATCCATCGCCAATTGAGCGAGGCATGTGGTGATGGTACCCTGGATGTGTCTAATGTGCGTTCCTGGGTGCAACAATGCAATGAAGGCAGAACATAGTGTGATAACAAACCAAGACAGTCACGGCCTCGCACTAGCCGGTCTGACGACATGATCCAGCGAGTGGAAAACGTTGTTTTGGAGGATCGCCGATTGAGCGTTGCAGACATCGCCTCCAAAATTGGCATTTCCGTGGGATCTGTGCACACAGTCCTGCATGAAGATCTGAAAATGCGAAAAGTGTCTTCCAGGTGGGTGCCACGAATGCTGACGGATGATCACAAAGTTGTACGCGTGTCAAATTGTCAGGCGATGTTGACGCGTGATGAGGGCATGAATGGAACATCTATTACACGCTGTTCTTGCAATGAAAACGCTATTTTAAGTTCTAACTCTTGTCGCTGCCACTAGAGTTTTATGCAGTGTACAGTGCTGCCATCTCTGTCACGCATCCACAAAGAGTCCACGTGTATTAAAAAGACAATTTCCTATCTGGTCCCAGTCCTAAAAAAAAGAGGTTTTATAACTTTGAAAGCACCTCGTATTATAAAAAGATTTAAAATTCATTTCCTGAAAATTGTAACAAAGTAATACAATTCCTTTGTAAAGTTTTGTACGAAGAATGGTATAGAGTATATAAATTAAATTAAAAGTTTGGAGTTTTAAAATTATACAATATTGATTTATTTCGAATTTATTTGAAAAGTTTATTCCCTCGCTCACGACCACGCCTGAGTTTACAGAGTTCTTAGGCGCCGATTGGAGCAGCACTGGGGACCGAGCAATAAATCTGAATAAAACATTCAGATTTAAGTGGAGACCATCATCCCACCATCTTCACCGTCTAATTTCGGCGACGTGCGATAATCCCAACCAGCAACCAAGACACCATCTCAGCTACATATAATTTCTGTACGTGGAGTGGGATAAAAAACCTCAGCCTCCAAATAAGAGCTCCAGAAACTTCTGCTTCATATGGTCGCCGAAACGGGGTACACATCCCGTGTTGGAGTTCACATCCCCCAACTTCCACGACATATGGCTTCCAACTAGGGCCTGAGTAAACTCTTGCTACATATAGCGACAACGACAGGCTTTGGATATTTGATGATACAATAGGAGCGAACCTCCGCAACATATGGCGCCCAACGTGAGGCCTGAATAAGAGCGAGGGGAGAACATCACATCGTGGAAGGAGAATAATCGAGTGTGGAGGACAGGGAATTGGAATCAAGAAAGAAGATCAAGAAACTGAAAATATAAATGATGAAAGCAATAAAATTGTAATTTAAAAGAGCTTATGTTATTAGGAAATAGAAAAATAGTTAAAAAAATGGAGGGTACAAAAGAAATAGGTAACAAAAGTAGAAATGTAGGGGAAGGACAAGTTAGTGATGTGTAGGGAGTGGATTTTTAGGCACTAAAAATGTCTGAAATAGGCAGTCAAAAAGGCACTAAAAATGGGCAAAATAGGCAGTTAAATAGGCACTAAAAATTTGCTAAGTAAACACTTAGAAATACACAATTTTAGTAAAATGGCTCTTAAAATGCACTAAACTAAATGACAATCATTGAAACACATGCTGCAACAAATTCGCTAAACACATACTATTTTGCTGTTCCATAGGTAAAATAGTTATACATTTATTCCAAATTTCATAATGGCTCCACAGCAAGTTAAAATAAGATATTGTCGTATAATTAAAATACATATAAGTCCACTTCACTGGTAATTAACTATGTCAAAAAACAAAAACGTGGATTATGGGGGGAGGGCTTAAGGGTGAAAATTGAAAAAAAAAAAAGTTTTTGTTAGATTTGTTTCAAATTTATATCATTTATTTTTGTGATCGATCAAGAATGGAATAATAGCAAGTTTCAGTTTTCTAGTTACAATAGTTTCTAAGGAATTAACAGTTTATGTCTAAATTACAGGCAATTTTCGAAAAGTCTCACATATTGTAATTCTAAAAATTAATGCTTGAGGTATAAGTTTCTGCACCCATTTTAAACTGTACCTATGTGAAATATTTGTCTTCGTCATATCAACGAAGGCAAAAAATAATCATACCAATTTAACAATTTTTATTGTCCTAAGCGTTTTCAGTAAGAAGTAAGCATTATAATCCTTTTCAATACAAACAACAAAAACACAACAAATGTAAATGGGTACACTTAATATGCAGTTGCCCTTACAGGCATGTTTAGAATTTCATACAGATTAATAGAAAACTGCATCCTGCGGAAAAACTGAGGTTAACATTACTTAATAGCAGCTTTGATACAGGTTTAGGATTATTTAAATGGTCATGTGACGTTTTGTGTAGTGCCGGTAGAAAAAAAAATGTATATTATTGAAACATCTATATTAATTTTAAGACAAAGAAAATAAATTTGCGATTGTTGTAAGTTTTGGGCCAATTTGCAAAGATGTGTCTCCTTAATAGAAACGATTGTTGGAAAGATAAGACATTCAAAAGTTCATCACGGCAATCTTAATTTCACTTAGGGTGATGTCACGATGTGTCAAAAAATAACAAAGCACAGAACAAAAATTAATTGAAAGCTAAAGCTACAAAATGGTAGTTTTTGTAATAAAAACCCTAAATGCCCCATTGTCAACTAAGAACATATAATAATGCACAGCTTTTTAGTAAGCATTTCCCGTACATTCACACAGAATTACAGCAATTAGGGCATTGTGAAAAGAATTTCCGTACCTACTTTTATAAAGCTATTTCTGTAAAATTTTACACAAACCATCAAGATTTATTGGTCTGCAGTTTCATTTTCAATGTTGGAAACAACACTAGAAGTCTCCAAGCAATCGATTTCATGATTCCTTGAGATACATGTAGAAAAACGAAAGCATGAGAAAATCACAATTTTTTTCATATATATATATAATCTTAGTCTGTGTAGCCTAGCTAATTAAGCGCTGGCCTTACAAGTTTAAGTTGTAACCGGAACAGAGTCCCACAGTGATGATTTTAAGATTGGGTAAAACAACAGCTTCGTGTCAGTAGATTTACACACATGTAAAAGAAATCTTACATGAGTAAATTCCTGCTTAGCAGCGGTACTGATGATCTGATGATTGTTAACAATTGACTCCATCAGTAATTTAATTAATAATCCCTCCCCAAAGTATAACTATTAGCTCAAGAAATAATCCTTTACACCAGCACAAAATTATCATGCTACTGCATTGAAACTGCCCAAAGATAATACTCGTAACAAAATTGTGAAATCCAGTACACTGAGTTTGCAAACCTACACCTATAAGTTTCAAATAAATAATATTCTAATCAAGATAAAATGCATTAGACAGGCTTATTTAACAATTCAGACATGCTTTAAGTTAAATCTCAATGTAAAGTCATATCATGTGATGAAGAAAGTTTTCACATTTGACAAATTTGTGCTTTACTTTGGAAAACTCATAACATTGTTTCTTTTCTTTCGGCTCTCCTCAACATACTAATTTGTGTTCGGCATAAATGTCGCTACAGGGGCTGATTTTTACAAGCATTAAGTTACAAGAAATGGCCACATCCGTCAGACATTCCAGAAATAAAAGAAGCAAATGAAAATGAAAACTATAATATTGAAGTTTACACTGACGGAAGCAAAACAGATCAAGGGCCAGGTTCTGGAGTGGTAATTTACGAAAACAAAGAATTGACTAAACAACTGCAGTATAAACTAAACAAAAACTGTTAAAATAATCAAGCAGAACAACTTGCAATCTTAAAGGCACTTGAAGAAATAGATAATATGGGAATAACACAAACTGACTTGAAAACAGCAGCAATATATACAGACAGCAAAATTACACTACAATCATTACACAATACTAAAAATCATAATCAACTGATAGAAGCCGTAAGAGAAAAACTACAACAATTAACTAAAAAAGAATGGATGATAAGAATAGGATGGGTAAAAGCCCACATAGGAATAGAAGGAAACGAACTTGCAGATAAACTTGCGAAACGAGCAACAATAAATGATAACATAGAAAGCTACAACCGAATCCCAAAAAGTGCCATCGGGAAAAAAATACGAGAAGAAACACTCAAAAAATAGGAAACTGAATGGCAAAACATATCTAAAGGACAAGAGACAAAACAATATTTTCCCACAGTAGCACAACGATTAGAACGAAGACTTAACATATCAACAAACCTCACTACCATTTTAACAGGACATGGAAGGCTTAAAGCCTATTACAAGAGATTCAACATAATTGATGATGCTACATGCACCTGCAACAGAGGAGGCGAAACCACAGATCACATCCTGTATGACTGCATCAAATGGAAGGACCAAAGGGAAAAACTAAGGATGCAAATAAACAAGAAAGGAGGCAAGTGGCCAGTACGTAAACCAGCACTTGTGGGACGATATCTAAGGGACTTTAGTGAATAAGTCAACACAATCAATCTAGAAAGTGCTGAATAACTAAATAAGTAAATTAATTCTAAAAGACAATAGTGAGTCTGTGAACACAATCTAAAAACACAATAATTTCAATACCTCAGTTAATATGAACAGTCAGAAAGCAAAGCAAACCAGAACATGTAATATTACAAATATGTAATGGAACATGTGGATGAATAAAAGGGAAAAAACACACGCACATACCCACGCATACACACACACACACACGCACACGCACACGCACACGCACACGCACACGCACACGCACACAGTTAATGATACTGCTCCTTATACTCACAAAAGCATACCTGTGCCCATAGCAATAAGACAACAAGCATCGGAAGTGATGAACAAAATTAGAAAACTGGATTAGAGAAATTTCAAATTCACCAATCCTACCTCCTCTATGTTGGGTTCATAAATCGGATGGTACACATTACATATGACAAACGATGCAAGGAAGATAAATTCATTAACACAGCCTGATCATTTGAGGCCTCTGGGAGTGAATGAAGTATTGTCAAACTTAGGACGTAGAAAATATTTTTCAAAGTTAGATTTAGTTTTCTTTTATTGGCAGATCCCACTGGATGAATCGGTCAGAAAATATACAGGATTTAATTTTGGAGGAGGAAAGATTTATCAGTTCAAAACATGTGATTGCCACTGCTTCTAGAGCTTTAAACAAAATTGAATAACACATGTATTACCGAGTTGGAAATAGAAGCTATATACTTTGCACTGCAAAAATCCCCCCAGAGTCCTACTGCAGTAGGTACAGGATTGGCGATCCTGGGGTCTCGAGCCAAGTCTCTCGATTGGGTGCCTTTGAGTGGGTGAGTGAGTGAGTGAGTGAGTGAGTGAGTGTGTGGTGTTTTAGGGCCCGTCGACAACAAGGTCATTTGGGCCCACCTTTGAGTGGTGAGAGAGCTAATGCCAAACTCCCAAACAAGGTCCACATCCGTGTTTGACCTTAATCTAAGTAAATAAAAGTAAAATAAAGTAAAGTGAAAGTAGTCAAAGCAAAGCAAGAGTGGAGCCTGAGCAGAGCCAGAGCAAAGCCAAAGCAAAGCCAAAGCAAAGCCAGAGCGCAGCCAGAGCAAAGCCAAAGCAAAGTCAAACTGGAGTGGAGCGGGATCAGAGCTTAGCCAGAGCCAGGTTAGAGTGGATTTAGAGTGGATTTAGAGTGAAGTTAGAGTGAGAGTCAAGCTGGAGCAAAGCCAGAGTGAGACCGGAGTGGTGGCCGGAGCCTAGCCAAGCCGAAGCCAGAGCCAAGCTGGAGTTAAGTTACAGAATGAAGTTACAGTGAGGCCAGAGCGAAGCCAGAGCGGTACCGGAGGTGAGCCGGAGCCTAGCCAGAGCCAAGTTAGAGTGAGGTTAGAGTGAAGCCGGAGCGAAACCAGAGCGGGACCAGAGTGGTGGCCTGAACCTAGCCAGAGCCAAGCCAAAGTTGGGTTGTAGAATGAGGTTAGATTGAGGCCAGAGAGGGACCGGAGTGGTGGTCAGAGCCTAGCCAGAGCAAAGCAAGAGCTAAGCCAAAGTTAAGTTAAAGAATGAAGTTAGAGTGAGGCAAGAGCGAAGCCAGAGCAGGACCGGAGCGGGGGCCAGAGCCTAGCCAGAGACAAGTTAGAGTGAATTTGGAGTGAAGTTAAAGTGAGGTTAGAGTGAAGCCGGAGATAAGCCAGAGAGGAGCGAGAGCAAAGCCAAAGGAAAGCCAAAGCGGAGTCAGATCAGAGCCAGAGCAAAGCCAAAGCGGAGCTAGAGCAAAGCCAAAGCAAAGCCAACATGGAACCAGAGCAAAGCCAAAGCAAAACCAAAGCAAAGTTAAAGTAAAGTCAAAGGAAAGTTATAGTAAAATAAAACAGTTTTTGAAAGGGCGCTGATGACCATGGAGTCGAGCGCCCTTATATATTAAACATCATCAACTGCAAAAATTTTGGCAATATGTATACAATTCCAAAGTGTTTGTTTTTAGTGACCACATTAGTTTGTCATTCATAAAGAAGTGTAAACTAACTAGTTTAAAAATGTCCTGTTACATCCATGAAATTACATCCTTTGATATTAAAATCCTTCATATTCCTGGAAAAGACAATATATTTAGTGATTTGCTATCTAGACAAAGAATGGATGGTGAAATTTCAGAAACACTGTCACAACCCCACCATGAAATAAAAACTTTTTGATCTAAATTTTAAATGGGACAGAAATCTCAATCAGAAGTTTAAAAATATTTCAGAAATCCAGTAAAGTGATGTAAAAATGTCTGCATTGTTGCAACAGGTTCCTCAGTTGGAAGATGCAGCAAATTGCACCATAACTCAGACAGATTGTGTACTCTATAAACTTCATGGTAATGTGATTAAAAATAATGGTAGTTTTGAAGATAGTGTAATAAATATCATTTCATCAAAATCTGGCACATACAGGATGTGAGAACATTTCTATGGTTATCAAGGAGCAACTGTACATAAAACACATTGACAAGAAAGTTAGGAAATTAATTGCAACGTGTGCGCTCTGCCAAAAGTGTAAAATACTCATACTGTAAAGTATGATTTTGAACCTCAAGCTATTACTAGAGACAACAAGAATGATTTAGTGGCTATTGATGCGCATGGGAAAATTCAAGCTAGCCAATATAATTGTAGATATATTTTTGTAATGTTTGACGCTTTTTACCAAATTTGTGAAAATTTACCCCTTTCAAAACATTAAGACCAAAGCATGCGTAAATAAAATTTTAAAGGAGTGGATACCAAAATATGTACAGATAAAGGCCATATTATTTGACAATGCTACAGTACATCGGAGAAAAATGTTTACGTCCGCAGTGAGAGAAAACAGTATTAAAATTTATAACCTCTTTGGCATACTATCCACAAGGAAACCCTTGTGAGAGAGTGATGCATGGCTTAGGTTTTTATTTCTGATTACTGTGTCAACATAACCACCAGGGTTAGTACAAATACTGCAGTATCATAGAAAAAATAACTAATAATACCCCAAATACCACTGCATAACTACCCTATAGAATTATTAATGACTGGGCAATCTCCTGAGCCCTTAGTAATAAAAGTGCCTACAGTGTTAAAGACAAATATAACATTCATAAATGAGGAAGAGAAATGCACAGAAGCATTTAGAAGAATAAGGGAAAAAGTGGAGAAGAGAATGAAGAAAGTGCAAAGAAGAAAAGCTAAATGGGATCCTGAAAACAATGATAAAGTGTTAGTGAAAAGGTTCAATATCTCTGACGCTAGACAGAAATTATATTGGAGAATGAATTCAATTTATAAAGGTCTTTACAGTATTATAAATAAATTTGGAGATCACACTTATGAGTTGCAGGATTAAAATAATAAAGGTTCTAAGGCTTTCACGGCCGGTGTCAATACTTGTTGAAGTATATTCCAGGCTTGTAGGCCGTGGTCTACTGGGCTCTTTCTTCTTCTTCTTCCCAGACGTCGCAGACGAAACGTCTGGGAAGAAGAAGAAGAAAGAGCCCAGTAGACCACGGCCTACAAGCCCAGAATATACTTCAACTAGTATAAAATAATAAAGTTGTGAGAAGATATCACAAAACACTATTAAAACGTTTTAAAAGCCTTGATACTCACTAGGACAATATATATAATTGTTTAAAAATAATTTATTCAATGTTTATTTATCCTTATATTTTATGTGTTTATTTTATTGATCATTGTTATGAAAGATTGTTGTAGGGGCATTCTTCGAAATATATGGAAACGTATTGTTGAAGTATTTAAATAAGGTTATTTTCCATATATTTCGATGAGCGGCATTTGTAACAGTTGTTTTGTTTAGGCCCCGAGAATTGAAAATATTTAAATGTGTTCAATAATAGTTTAAAGATCGGTATGGAAAAGTTAATATGCATGAGAAATGAAAGTGTGAAATTCAGTGGGTCATGAAAGGAATGATTGTGTAAATGATATGGTGCCATGTGTTGGTATTGGTTGTTATAATTGACGTGAACTAGTGAGAAAGAAGTTGTTTGATAGTTATAGCAACAAAAGCAGAAAGATCAATAATCTTGGATAAGTAGGTAGCATAGATGGTGTCTTTTTACTTGTCAACATTGAAGGGGATGGACGCACAATTCATTGTCGGGACGTAATATTATAAAAAGATTTAAAATTGATTTACATACAATTTCTTTGTAAAGTTTGGTATGAAGCAAAGCATATAAAGCATTATAAAGCTTTTACATTGAATTAAAAAATTTGGAATTTTAAAATCAAACAACATTGATTTATTTTGGAATTTATTTAAAAAATTAATTCCCTCGCTCAAGGTCACACCTGAGTTTACAGAGTTCTTATGCACCTATTGGAGTAGCGATGGAGACTGAGCAACAAATGTGAATAAAACATTCAGATTTAAGAGGAGACCATCATCCCACCATCTTTACTGTCAAACTTCAGCGATGTAAGATTATCCCAACCAGGAACCAGGAAAACATCTCAGCTACATATGACTTCTCTACTTGGAGAAGTATCTTGAACAACATAATCTTCAAATCCTTTCATGGAAGTGTTGAACATAATCTTCTGTCACCCTGCCAAGCCAGATTCCGGAAAAACCATACAACCAGTGAACAAGTAATTAAACTCAGTCAAGAAATTAAAGAGGGATTTAATACAAAAGAAGATACCTTAGCTGTATTTGTTGATCTGAAATCTGCATATGATACTGTATGGAGATGTAATCTTATCAAGAAACTACAACAGATGGGAATTAAAGATGATATGCTTCACTGGATATCAGAATTTGTCTCAGAAAGATATTGTGCAACTTCTTATGATTCATCATTATCAAGATTCAAAATAATTCATCCTTAGCTGCATTTGTTGATCTGAAATCTGCATATGATACTGTATGGAGATGTAATCTTATCAAAAAACTACAACAGATGGGAATTAAAGATGATATGCTTCACTGGATATCAGAATTTGTCTCAGAAAGATATTGTGCAACTTCTTATGGTTCATCATTATCAAGATTCAAAATAATTCATCCTTAGCTGCATTTGTTGATCTGAAATCTGCATATGATACTGTATGGAGAGGTAATCTTATCAAGAAACTACAACAGATGGGAATTAAAGATGATATGCTTCACTGGATATCAGAATTTATCTCAGAAAGATATTGCGCAACTTCTTATGGTTCATCATTATCAAGATTCAAAAAAATCCATCTAGGTTTAACTCAAGGAGCAGTACTTAGCACTACTCTATTCAATATCTATATAAATGATCTGCCCAAACAACTTCAACAAACAGGCATCAACACTGCATTGTATGCAGATGACTTAGTAATTTAGAAATCAGGCAAACTTGAAATTCTAAAGACAAATATTCAAAATTCTTTGAATACCCTTAAACAATGGTGTTCCAAAAACCTCAAGGAAGTAAACACTGTGAAAAGTAACTATCAGCTCTTCTCTCTAAGACAGAAATAACCCAGTATTACCTTAAGTTATGATAATACCAAATTAACCAGAACAGAAAATGCTCAATATCTTGGAATATTGTTTGACAAAAAATTAACTTGGAAAAAACACATTGAAAAAATTACAGATAAAGCAATTAACCATTTTAAGATATTAAAAAGACTTGCAGGAATTAAATGGGGTTGTTCAAGATCTACATTAAATACTACATATAATACATATATAAGGCCAGTTCTTAATTACTGTGGAGAAGTACTGATAACATCATCACCTTCAACTTCAATGATACTGGAGCGCACACAAAATCAAGCTCTTAGGTTAATTACTGGAGCTATAAAAATGGATCAATGGATCATGGATCATTGTCATGATTTTCATTCCAAAAATGAAATGCTACTGCTGACTTATCTTCTTGTTTCAATCTGATGTTTCTAAGTGCTCTTTGACTCTGGTGTTTAGATTTCTTTTAGTTTGACCTATGTAGCATTTTTCACAATTCTTACAACTTATCTGGTATATTCCGGATCTGTTAACTGATGGGATTTCATCTTTTTGTTTTTGAATTTAGCAATTTTAAAATTGAGTGTCTATTAGTAGGTGCCAAGGTGATATTTTGTTCCTTGAAATCTTTTTAAATTTATTAAATGTTTTTGGGTGATATGTGAATGAACTGAATATGCTGTTGCTTTCTTTTTGATCCAAATCCAAAATTATTAAAAGGAGTGATAAACCAAAATAAATTGACAACATGGGAGAACATATTCATATGGAAAAATAAAGATCGCGTAATGAACTTTGAAATCCCACCAGTAGATAATTTGACAAAGAAGTTCATAGTTCCACCACCAGAGAGAGAGAGAGCAGACAACAACAGATGCCAGTTGGAAAGAGATTGAAAATGGAGGCAAATGCCTTTGAAACTAGTCTCTCATTAATATAAACAAGTAAGTGACGAGTATAAATAAACCAACTACAATAGTTTCTGAGATTAATTTTGACGTCAGTTACTAAATTCCTCCAAACACATTTAACAAAATTTAATGCTTGAACAGGACACCTTACTTTACAAATTTGACTCTGGAGTTTAGGCATGACCTTGTGTTTGACACAAGTGGGTCTGTTTAGTCCTCTCACTATAGATAAATAGATATTTATGTTATACTTCAGAATTTATCAACTTAGTTACAATTACAATTCAATATTATTTGAATATCTTCACAAATCAGTTTCTATGCTCCCATGAGTTGCTGTGTTTCCAAGGAACCATAGCATCAAACACCATGGTTACCGGCTATTGAGTCCTATTCACTGCTTTCCTTCAAATGTCTATATTTTCTTCTTTCTCCATATTTCTAATGTTCCTCAACCATCTATTTCTAACTAAACCTAAATATTTTCCTATTTCTATTAAACTTCCCTTAAATTGAACTCACAAAATCTTTTTACTTATAATTTAATTTGGTAAACTGGACCATTTCTTTTTTGCAATAATTTTCCTCTCAAACATTTTGTTCCTCACATTCCAAAGTTAAATGCCATAAGTTATTCAAATTCCAACTACACAGTGGGATCTTTCCTTGCATTTCTCTTTCCCCCAAGCCTTTTAGTATTATTACCCAACCACCCATGACCTGCTCCATGTAGATCCTTCTGTTACTGCTCTGCCACAAATATTGACATAGTTTTCTGTTTCCCACGTCATTTTTAGCTCTCTCTCTCTCTTTGAAGTTAAAACTACCAAAAAACTCTTGCCTCTCTATATCTTCAATTCTTAATTTAACCCTTTTTCAAAATCCTCTCTCCAATGCCTGCTCAACCATGCAGATATCTCCACAACCCATTTTATCTACAGCTCCTACCATGCACATATACCAAGTATCCCCTTTATTATGCTTTTGCTGCACCTCCAGACTCCTCTCACACTAATGTTTTACACCCTGCTTCAAAAATAACTTATTATTTCTGTACCAGGACAATTAATATTAGGCAAAGTAGCACCAGTGATATATTACATCAAACAAAATAATTATGATCATTCTTTAAATAAATAAACTTTTCACATCTTCATTTATACGTTTTTCCTAATGAAGAAGCTCTTTCTTTTCTAAATCCAATGCATCTTCTCTCATAGCATTAGCTATTGTTTTCTTGGTGACTTTGTTGATGGTGTAGATTATTATTGCTCAGTATCTGCATGCGCTGATGCTTCATCCTTACCTTGAAGACTGCATATTGTACCTTAAGTACCCACTCTATTCATATTTTTACTATTTCATTGCTGGAACCAGCTAATCTTTCAGGAAAGCCATCATTTGAAAATCATTTTCAGGATGTAAAGGTGCTTCAGCTCCAGATTTGCAAACTGGAAGCTTTATAATCTCCTTTTTCAACTATTGTTTCAAATGCTTCCATTTTCTTTTTTAGTGATTTCTCTAAAGGAAAAAGCACAGTAAAACCTTGTTTACGTCTTGTTGCAATTATCTTGCTATGGAAGTGGCATTCAGAGCGTTGGCTTCAGCTTTCGCATGGGAAAGAACCCTTGATACTATAGTTAATGAAATATGCGCGGTAATTTGGTTAGAATTAGCGAATACACACATGACACCACCTTCTACAGAGTACTTGAAAAATGTTGCAAATGATTATCATTGATTATGGCAATTTCCAAATTGTATTGGTGCAGATAGTTGCTGATGTGAAATAATTTGCCCTTCTCATTCGGGATCAGCATAGTAAAATTGTAAGAACTACTTTTCAGTAATATTGTACAATGTAAAAGATGCAAATAGCAGATTCCTATGCAATAGAGGTTGTTGTAAGGGAAAGGCAGAGGGATGGTGGCACATTTCATTTTCTCTTTTGAGGAAATCTTAAGGATGTTGTATCCTCCAATTAAGCATATAGAAACTGCTTGATGAAGGAGAATCAACATATCATAGAAACATTAGAACATTATATTTTATTTTTGGTGCTTGAGCAAGAATACTTGGAACATAATATAGATTTAATGTACCACCACTGCACATTGTTCCAGAAACAGTGATATCTTTGCCATAAGTTTTTATATGGCATGAAGCACATGTAATAAATAGATGCTTTATGTAGGTGACCAGACATTTTTGTTGCATTGTTTAAAAGCATGTGCCATATCATCCCCTGATTCTTTCTTATATCCATATAATGGAATATTTATTGTTTCTTCTTTGGTACAACCCTTTTATCATTTATTAATCTTAACATTTTATTAAATAGCACTGAATACACCCGCAGTGACCTTCAGAAAGTAAGAGACGTCTAAGCATTGCAACTGCATAAAGCAAACACGAATGCAAACAAATATGTGAATATCTGAACAATACGTTTAAACTTTCCTTGATAAAAACATGTGTAGAGAGGAGTTTATTTTACTAAACCTATATGTTTTTTCCTTTGGATTATTCAGACATTAAAATTACCACTGTTCTTCCCATATGCATGACCCTTTCATCTTTTTTACAAAACTAAGAACTTAAGTTATTGTACAAAAGGAATCCAACCTAGCACTATTCCACTATAGTCAACGATGTTACACACTAAGCTATTAGTGTGAACAACTATGCATAGGCATATTTGCCCTTTACCAAATGTATCGAAGTGCTATCTCGTGGTTTCACCGGCACTTCCGTAAGGAAAATATTTCAGAAAATCAGAATTCAAATGGGAATGCGAGGAGGAATGTGACTGATTTGCCTTGAAAAATAGTTATTTCTGTTCCATTGCTAACACTGCACTTTGTTCACAAATACAAGAACGTATTAGTCCCAGGTCATGGCATTGCCATTTGTATGTTTCTGTTCAAAATTTATTTGTTTGATTTGTATGATTACATTTAACAGCAGCACTAATAAAAATGGTCCAGTGCAGTGTGCCATACCCTTAACAATCTACAATTTGAGGAAGAAAAGATTAAAAGATGTTTTTTTGATGATAATTAAACGTGCAAATTTAATTCAGAACAAAAGTAAAAACTTACCCTTTACATCCATAAAAATATTAATCAAAAGCAAATATAAAAACAAACAAAACCAATCAATATCTAACAAAGCCAAAGATAAAAAAAATGGAACATTTTAATTAAAAATCCAGAAATTATTCCAGAAATCCCACGTAAAGCTGCAGTAGCAAATTTTAGATTACTTACAGAACACGATTATTTGGCCAAACACTTACACAGAATAGGAATTTATACAAGTCCAAATTGTCCTCTGTGCAACAAAGAAGAGGAAATGACTGAAGAACATTTTTTAACCTGTGAAGCCCTACCTGCCAGACCCACTACACAGAAATATTGGAGAGCAAGAAAGCTAATGGCTTCATTGCCAAAGCCTAGCACTTGAAAACAACAACAGATAAAAAGATTAAAATGATGATGATGATGATGATGATGATGATAATTAATAATAATAAAGCGGGGCTTGAATTTGGAATGTAATACTCTGTATTGAGAACTCCTTACATTACCACTGAGTCACAAACGTACATTTATTATCAGTGTAGCAAATGCTTGTATATTATTAAGGTGGTATCAGTGACGTACTGGATCAAATTTATTGCACAAAATCATGCAGTCTGGGACTATAAGTGTCATTATCTACAGTTGTTACCCAGCAGCCCTCTATAGCCCCACAAGGGCTGTTAAGTCGAATTTATTATGATGATGATGTTTTTTTTTTTTTTTGCAATTTACATCCTCCAGCTTTTAAGTCATATCGGACGATGAATGGAATGGATGAAATGATGCTCAAATGAACCCAGGGTCCATAGAGCTTAGAGTTACATGACATTCGTCTTTCAGGATATGGGAAAACCCTGGAAAAAACTTTATCCAGGTAACTCACCCTGACCGAGATTCGAACTCGGGACTTCTTGAACGTGAGGCAGACTCGCTACCACCACGCTACCGAGTCGGGCGATGATGATGATGATGATGATTATTATTATTATTATTATTATTATTATTATTATTATTATTATTATTATTATTATTATTATTATTATTATTATTATTATTATTATTATTATTTATTCTCCAAATGAAGTAACCCTACTTTACCAGTAAGTTATGTTAAGGTTCTAGTGACAAAAACACATAAATACAAAGATCAAAATAACATATAATTATAACGTTTTAAAAATTTGGCCAATAAAGTGCTCAAAGGCTGAATTGCAACATTTTTTAAAGAATACATTAATCAGCTGTGTTTGAAGATCTGTATTACAATATGAAAGATGTTGATTAAGATTATATCTCTTTTTGGAATGAAGATCACATCTAAATATTAAGTGTTGAACACTTTCGTCAATGCTTTCACATTTACATAGGTCCATCAGAAAACTATATGGAAGCTTCAAAAGTAAGTTTTAAATTTCCCATGTCCGGTAGCAAACTGGGTCAAAATAAAATTAGGTTAAAAGTACTTGCAGTTTACATGATCATTAACAGTAGGAAAAAATAAATTTCGAGTGATTTGTCCTTTATCACTGTTTATCCAAGTGCTGTTCCATAATTTAAAAATTTCTTTTTTCAATGTTTTTTTAACAAATTTGATTGTAGACTCTTTAAAACTGAATTCCTTTTAGGATAATGCATAACGTTTAGCAATTTCGTCTGCCCTCTCATCGCCATGTATACCCATATGGCCTCTAACCCATGTGATACACATGTTATTGGTGTTTGTTATAATATTGTTCCTTATTTTGGTAGCAGGTGAATATGTAGCTATTTCTCTTCAATGACACTGACAGATGCCTGGGAATCACTGTATATAAATGCGCTATAGTTATTACTGTGGCACCACTCCACTGCTTGATTCAGTGCAAAAAGGTCGGCCTGGAATATAGAGCAATTAAGTGCAAGCCTGTATCCTCTATAAAGCAATTCTACATTAATCTCAAAAACTATTTGTAGTTGGTTTATTGATACTCGTCACTTACAAGTATCAATAAACCAACTAAAAATAGTTTTTGATATTAATTTTGACATCACTGTTACTAAATTTCTCCAAACACATATAATTCTACATTGTTTATATTGAACACCACAAAAGTGCATCCCATACCTGGATTCTCTGGATGATGAGAATATTGTGCCATCTGTGTAGATGTTGTAGTCATGTATTTGTTGGCAGTTATTCTCGCTGACAATGTTGTGAAATACAGCAGGATGTTCCAACTTCCAAGAAATGAGATCTCGGATGAAAGTCGAATTCAGGAACTTGTAGGGACCCTTGATAACCTTTCTTTATGTTATATATCTTTTGCACTGAAGATTGCCGATAAATATAAAGATTCAATGCCTACAATTAGAAGTGCAACATCTGTGGAAATCATTCTATATACCTATATCGTTCTATATCATTAAGTCGAATTTGAAACATCCTTGAAATATTCTGAAATATTTGGTACCATAGCAAATAACTGTAAACTGTTTTTAACTTTCTGCCACTTAAAATAACAAGGTAGAATAAGGAGGTAGAAATGCATGTATAAATAGATAAAGTCAACATGAAAAATTCAATTCCATGGCCAGTATTTGAGACACGGATCTCCTGGTTTCCATCCAGTCACTCTAACCCATTGAGCTACCATGGCCAATGGTTAGAGCGACTAATCAATGGGTTAGAGCGACTGGACAGAAACCAGGAGATCCGTGGTTCAAATCCCGGCCATGGCATTGAATTTTTCATGTTGACTCTATCTAACAAAAACCTTAGCCTATATACAGCTAGTATGAAGAAATGATTAATTTCCATCAGTTAATTAAAATCATGTATACTGCTTGGGCAGTATGCTGCAATGGATAGTCCAAATAAAAACCCAACAATGAGCGATAACTAATCAAAGTTAATTGCTAAGAACTTTATGATTTGTGTAATGTACAATCAGCAATTAAAACATATCAGACTTTGTTAAATTGGTATCAAGTGACGGAGTGTAAGACATTTTGCTGAAGTTTGTGAGATAATGCTTTTTATTGGAATAACTGCTTTTGTTTTCCTAACGTATTTAAATTAGTTTTCAATAGATGTGTTAATTATATGGTAAGTGATGACATTCTTTGTACATTGTAGGGTATCATTTTTATTTTTATATGTACATTGTTGTAGAATGCAAATCTCTAATATCTCTCTCACTGCAGGCCCAAATGACACAGCTGTTGACTGGCCCTAAAACTCCACACACTCACTCACTCTTTCACTGTAAGTTTAGTCTTTAAATAAATTAAGAATAACATTATTAACATTAACAAAGAACAACATTGGATATATCAAAAAACAGCCCTTCTATTTTTTCACCTTATTGCAAATTGATAAAATCATTGTCAATTTAAGACAATTAAAATTAATATCAGTGATATAGCATAAGGCAAACTTAAAGGAGTGCAGATTTTAGATAAAGTCATGTATGTGTTTAATGGATTTCTGAATAGTTAGAATCAAATTGAAAAATTGATTTGATTTGAACCACGGATCTCCTGGTCTCTATTTGGTTGCTCTTAGCCATTGAGCTGCCATGGCCAACATGTTAGCATGGCATTAAATTCCCCAACTGATTCATATTTTCCCCAGTAAACCACTAGGGGCTCTTATATACAATGAGATACATACAATGGTGATTTACTATGCTATAAGTGCTTAAGTCCCAGGCTTCATAGTTACAGGTAAATTGGTGGAAATTAATCGTTCTTCCACACTAACCTTGTGTAGACGATAATTTGAAAAGGTAGGATCAAATTGAAAAATTTAGTACCATAACCAGGATTTGAACCACGGATCTTCCAGTCTCCATCCAGTTGCTCTTAACCATTGAGCTACCATGGCCAACATGCCAGCATGATACTAAATTCTCCAACTGACTCATTTTCTCCAGTAAATCACTAGGGACTCCCATATGCAATGAAATGCACACTTTTTGTGGTGAGTTACTATGCTATACTGCTTACCATACAGGTTACCTACCAGTTATGCAAAAGTTTTCCAGAATGAAGATGATTTCTGAGGACAATTTCAGAAAATTCAAGACATGTAATTTGTTATGAAAATATCTTAAAACATTTAAAACATTTTAGTCAAAATCGTTACAGCCATTTTTTTTGAAAAAATAAGAAATTTTGAGAAAGGTTGTATTTAAAGCATAGTCTGGGTTGGCGGGAGATTTTCTTGAAAATCTTTGTGTTGCATCTTTAGAAGATGCTGAACTTAAACACTAGTTCAGATTCAGATAATTTATTAGCTGTAGGAGTCAGCCAGACTTATGGCATCATCAAAAATAGAGTTTATGTACTGTATTTTCGAAATATAAATATGCATTGCAATATAGTTGAAAATCTTACAAATTTATATAAGGTCTAATATAATAGTACATTTTAAAAATACAGTAATATAAAATTTATATTACAGTTTTATATTACAATATATTTTATATTACAATCTGGTATGCAATAGACTTTTGGTTTTTGAGTTATGGACTATGGTATTCACAAGTGCGTGCGAACGCTCTCACTCTCTCTCTCTCTCTCTCTCTCTCTCTCTCTCTCTCTCTCTCACACACACACACACATACACATACACACACACAAAACTTTTTCTAAAAATGTTTTTATTGGGAGGAGATACAGGGAGTTTCAAAACAGTATTTCCAATGAAATCTCAATATCGAATTTTTGATTGAAATGCAATATTTCCTCTATTTAGTGTATGTAGTAAAAAATAAATAAACCTACAATCTTGTCAGTAGATTTACTAGCATGTAAAAGAACTTCTGCACACCGGCATCTCTTGACATGATCCTGGAAATTGACAGCGTCATTAACAAACACAATTTGTTATATATGTAAAATTTGACTTCTCTATCCCTGGTAACACTTTTGAAGAAATAGTTACCTGTCTAAGCATAACCTTTATTTCGGAAATAAAGGACTGTATGTATAAAACAACTCTATGCAAAGATAGATAATATAGTTTATATACAAGCAACATACATATCAATGCTTTTTTCGACACTGCAAAGGCACATGCTTTGGAATCAACCATTTTAATGCAACCGGAGGCGAAGCGAAAGTACTAATTCTGTAATAAAATTCATTTGTTTTACAAAATGCTGAATTATGACTTGGGAACAGAACTCAAACTAGCAAACTGTCTAAATTAAATTGTTGTCATATTTTCATGTATAACGACAGATCTTAGGAAATTGTACAACCTAGTTTAAATAATGAATAGTGTTGGAAAGGAGAGAATCAGACTAAAAATGCAACACTGTGTTTGGGATTTGAATCAGTAAGTTTTCGGGCTGTAGTGCCGTACTACTCAACTGAATTACCCTGAAAACATGTTGGCTCGGCATTAAATTCTCCTTTCCCGGTAAACCACTAGGTGTTCTCGAGTTAATTTTGAGGTAACACTCCAATGTTGACTTCCAATATCATAAGTATTTTCAAGTTACAGGCTTCATAGTTAACCAGCGTTACGTCAGACTAAGATTTGAATCGATAGGGTCAGACTGAAAAATTCAATGTCATGGCCGAGATTTGAACTACGGATCTCCCGGTCTTTGTCCGATCGCTCTTAACCTTTGAGCTACCATGGCTAATGTGCCGTCATGACCTTAAATCCTCCAACTGACTCGCATGTATCCCGAGAAACCACTAGAGGCTCTCATGTACAATGAGATACGCACCTTTTGTGGTGACTTACTGTCTGTACAGCACAAGAAGGCAAGATAGAGGAATGTGTAATGTGACCACTTTTGCTGGCTGTACGGTGTTTATGCTCGCCTTCTGAGTATGACAAGGATGCAACGTTCGTTTAAAATGCACAAGTGTTGTCACATAACACACCCATATATAATACCTATCACTGCAGCTATTGCAACGAGCATTAGATCTGGCAACATGGGTGACTCATGTGCACTCTCATACACTCATTTCCTAGTAAACAGATCCAGTAACAGAGCAGATAATCCATTCAAATCCTTCTCCCCTTCATTCCTCTTGCCTTCTTGTGGTAGGCAGACAATATTAACTGTGCACCTAATTAAGTCCCAGGCTTTATAGCTACCACTATAAACCACTACCACTAACTAACCTAATAGTGGTAACTATAAAGCCTGGGACTTAAGTACTTACGAAGTTAGTAAGTCGCCACAAAAGGTGCTTATCTCATTGTATATGAGAGCCCCTAGTGATTTACCGGGAAACATACGAGTCAGTTGAAGAATTTAATATCACGACGGCACGTTGGCCATGGTAGCTCAAAGGTTAAGAGTGACCGGACAGAGACCAGGAGATCCGTGGCTAAAATCCCGGTCGTGGCATTAAATTTTTCAGTCTGACTCTATCTAAACTAAGCTTGGTAACTTCAACACCTCCAAAGATGTGACACAAAGATTTTCGAGAAAATTCCATGTTTATGGTAATTCCATGGTATTTTTCATGTCAGATGGAATGTTTATTTTGAATTTTCTGAGAATAGTCTCTGAAATCATGTTTATTCTGGATGACTTTTGCACAACTGGTAAACCGTAAAGAGATAGACAAAATCTTCTAAATGTAGAGTTAATTTAAGTTAATTGATGGAAATCAATTGTTCCTTCATACTAGCCGTGTATAGGCTAAGATTTTGGATAGAGTCAAACTGAAAAATTCAATGCCATGGCCAGGATTTGAACCACGGATCTCCTGGTTTCCGTCCAGTTGCTCTTATCAAGTTTGACTCTATTTATCCAAAATCTTAGCCTATACACGGCTAGTGTGAAGGAACGATTAATTTCCATCAATTGACTTAAATAATAAGAGTTTAACGATGAAGCTTGGGACTCAAGTACTTTAGTAAGTCGCCACAAACAGTGTATCTTGAATACAAGAGCTCCTAATGGTTTACCGGGAAAACACATGAGTCAATTGGAGAATATTCTGTCATGGCGGCACGTTAGGCTTGTAACCCAATGGGTAAGAGCGACTGGACGGAAACTGGGAGATCCGTGGTTCAAATCCCGGCCATGGCATTGAATTTTTCCGTTTTACTCTATTAACGCAATATAATGTTCACATTGCATTATTATTATTATTATTATTATTATTATTATTATTATTATTATTATTATTATTATTATTATTATTATTATTATTATTATTATTATTATTATTATTATTATTATTATTATTATTATTATTGTTATTATTATTATTATTATTATTATTATTATTATTATTATTATTATTATTATTATTATTATTATTATTATTATTATTATTATTATTATTATTATTATTAATTATTATTATTATTAATTATTATTATTAATTAATTATTATTATTAATTAATTATTATTATTAATTAATTATTATTATTAATTAATTATTATTATTAATTATTATTATTATTATTATTATTATTATTATTATTATTATTATTATTATTATTATTATTATTATTATTATTATTATTATTATTATTATTATTATTATTTATTACATTTTTTGAGCAAACCATATCTGAGATATTCCTTGTTATTGGTTTGAGTTTTCAAACTCATACTTTTCTGAAATAGGAATTCATTATTAGTTTCCTCCTCTTCCCCCATCACTCTCGGACATTCAAAGAGGACGGAATTTAGCGGCGATCATCTCTTAAAAGATTTGACTATCACTTAAAGTGCGTATTCCCCTCACACCTACAAGAAAATTACAAATAATCTGCAAATGTTTATTACGTTTATCATGAAATAGATATAGGAATAAGCGTTTATAAGAATAGCTTGTGTACAAGACCACTAATCATGTCAGTGCAACACGTCAGTTTAAGTCTGGTTCTATCTTTTCTACTTAATCGTATACATGACATGGAAAAACAACTATCAAAAATATTGTTCTTTACATGTCCTTAAGAAATAAAATTGCCATAATTGGATTTCTTCGTCTCGTAAACAGATAACTATTCCTCTGCGTTTTATGACTTGTCAGTTAATGGTTAAAATCCCGTATGAGTAATATTAGCATTTAGTGATTACTATTCTTGTCATCATATTTATGAAGTTTGTTGCCTTTTTATTTATTTCTCCAGAAATGTAGAAAGTGATTGTATGTTTTTAGCTTTGAACTTACCGTTTTAGTGTTTGAGATCCACTCCTGTAATTAGCCTTGGCCAAGTTACTCCGTTTCTATGATGATCTTACGTACAGCTAGCTGTCTTTGTAGTGAAAGCATGTGCGTCCTCTGGAATGCCTTCATCAGCGAACACTGGTTCACCGTGGTTTATCGCCGTTTTCCTACACCAGTGCCTTCGGACCAACCTTTAAATCCACGATTGCTGATCGCGCATCGCGGGCAGTTGTCGGGCTGCTATTTATAATCGCAAACCCAAGAACTAAACCAGATGACGCCACTTTGTTTATCTGTAGCCTCCACACGCTAGACAGACCTTATAATTAACGATGGAGATACGAAGCTTCAAAGGAAACTTCGGATAAATGTGAGCTATCTATTTGGAGGAGTCTTGTAGGTTTTTAAGTTTCATTGCTCGCTCTTAATGAAATTAATAAAGAAACAAACACTGGCTGCGCGCATTGGTCAGTAATCCTGTTTGATGCACCGAGAACGGCAGCTTCGCCTTGATATGGTTGATAGGTTACTCAGTGGAGAGGTTTCTGAGGCAAGACTTAGAACAGTTACTTTACCGACTGAAGCTAATCGACTCCAAAACTTATGCAGACAGGTACCCTCCCATTAATCCTTCGTGGACAAAGAAGGAAGGAGGAAAGATAATTCACACATTGGAAAAAAGTGATTGACGTCATACTACTGCTAAAATTACGGTGAGGCATACATCTTCATCTGAGGCATTTTATCCATTTCGTCTTTTAACTGCTTCCACGTGACAATCTATTCTGAGACTGTTTCGCTAGTGTAGGTAGAAAGGCATGTAAACAGAAGTTTTCCTTCTTGAAGTTACTTTCGCAAGTTCCATTATGCTCCATTTTCTGCCCAGAGCTGTTGTACGATAGATGCCTATCGGATAGTTTGTATTTGAGTGGTCTAATCTCTTGAGTAGCAATAAAAATACATTCAGCATGTCTGACATAATTGTGTGCAATAAATATCTGGGAAAAACCTAGCCTTTTCAATTTCCAAAGTGCACATACTTATATTTTAAATAAACGTTTAACAGCCGTGGTCGTTAGAGCGTATGTCTCTAGCGTTCCGCCGCGTTAAGGGTTGGGGGTTCGAGTCCCGCCTTGGGCATGGGTGTTATGTGTATAGTGTATATGTGTGAAACTACTAAAAACAAACAGTAAAACAAATAGAAACAATAAAAAAACTGTTAAATAGGAAAAGAATATATATACATAGATTTATTATTATTATTATTATTATTATTATTATTATTATTATTATTATTATTATTATTATTATTATTATTATTATTATTATTATTATTATTATTATTATTATTATTATTATTATTATTATTATTTATTTATATATTATTATTTGTTATAAAAAGACGGTACTGCATCTGTCGTTTTGTATTGTGAACTCTGCTTCACTTCACAATAAAAAAAGTAATTTCCTGCTCATCTTTTGGGAGAAATTTTAGTATACGAAGTACTGTTACTGTTGTCTGTGGTAACTTCTCTATGTTCAAGTCATGTGGTTTCTTTCTTTGCTCCACTCTTGCTTTGATCAGCTCTTTTTCTGAATATTTTAGAACAAATTATCCTTTTTCTCGGAGATTTATTGAGGACAGCGAAATAAAAATCTAAGGATGATAAAAACAACTGCTATTGTGGTTTTACTTTGATGTTAATATCAATATTGATTTTTCTAAATACAATTATTGATAAATTTTAATCAAAAAATCATACAATTAAGAAAATAATCCTGCCTTCCTTAATAAAAACACACATTGAGTAAAATATATTAGTGAACTTAATAGGCATGCATATACTTGCTGTTAACATTTCTGTCTGATATCTTAAATAGTTTATGGAATAATGGGTCATGAATTTAGCAGATTAAACATTGGCAGGATAGGACTTTTAATCTCCCCTAAGAGCTCTCCCCACCTTGTTCTTAGGCTGTATTGTTGTTACACGGGATATGATTCATTTATGCACAGTATGTCCTATTGGCTTGAGTTGGAACAGATTGGGTTACACATCATTTCCTGTCTTCAGTTTCATTTCATGCTTATTTTTGCGCATAGTGCTTCATTATGTTGTCTTCAGATCTTTCTTTTTTTATCCATAGAGTAATGATATTTTAGCTTGACATGTAAATTATACTGTGAAATGAAAAAGTGCCCACTATTTTTTTTTAAATTAGAAACTCTATATCTTATTTTGTAATCTCTAGTTAGGAAATATGCATCTTCTACCATATTGACTGATTTTTAGCGTTTAGAACATACAAATAAATAGGAATATTTCAAAATATTGCCATTATGTTGTTCTAATATTGTGGCATTTGGATATAGTCACATAGGCAATTGCGCAAGTCAGCCGTGAAAAATTGACACGCGCTCAAGGTCAGCGACTGGTTTCGTGACGTAGCAGGTTGCCGTGATAAGTAAACATGCTTTAATGGTAACTGACGCTAGGAATCGGGTCGTATTATTGCTATGCAAAAAAGACCTATATGCAACTGCGGAACGCCAGGAAGCAGTTCATCGGTCAGTAAGAGGGCCCCGAGTGACGGATCGCTAGCTGTGGAACCGGCAACGAAACAGTTTACATGCGAACATCGGAGTTGTGTTCAGCTTTGGTGTGTAACTCCATGTTAGAGGTGGACCTGTGTGTAGGTCAGAAATATTATAGCAGCACAAAGGTTGCATGTTGCAGAGACTTGGAGAACATTGTAGAGACGTTTGAAAGTGTTGGATTTGTGTAAAAGAAAGGCTGATTGTACGTCAGATCGAGCTAACTATTTTGGTGAAAATAAAAAAGTTTAAAAGCAAACGTTTTCCGCGTTTGTCACAGTATTGTAACAAAAATAGTGATGCATTGTTAATTCAGTGTCCTGCGCCGTGACGTAGCGGGCTAAGGCAGCATGCCTTGGTCACTGGCCGCGGAAAGCGACCCGGGTTCGATCTCACCCATGGGGTGCGGGTTTTAAGTCCAGGGTATAGGACCGGTGCCCACTCAGCCGTGAGGAAAGTGAGAAGCTTACTCTAGATAAGCGGCCCTGGTCACGAAAACCAACGTTCCGAGATGCTGACCACATCTCCCCGTATCGGTTGGATGGTCGCCCACCTCTGCCGTGCGTAAGTGGGCGTGAGGCCGGCAGTCGGGTTGGTAGGCCTTGGCCCTCTTAGGGCTGTCGCGACAGGGTTATTCACAGATGTTACTCATATGGATATTAGGCTAATGCCCGATTTCACCAACAGATGTTAAATTCTACGTTAACAAGTGTAACGTAACAATTGTCACAGCGCTAAAACTAATGTTAAATTTCTTGCATTTCACCAACCTGTTTTCTTAAAATGTTAACAAACCTGTGTTAACGCCAAGAAACTTGTAAATATCACAGCTATAGAAGGCTATGGATGATTTTCTGAACGTTCTCCGATGCGTTTTTGTTTTCATTTTCGTCTGCACAAATGGCGGATGAACAAAATCATAAATAAAGCCATAAGACAAATTTCTCATCGACGGAGAAAGAATTGTTAATTGAAATGGTGACGAAATGTAAGGATATCGTGGAAAATAAGAGGACGGATGCAGTGAATGTAAACGAGAAAGATGTCGCGGGGACACGCGGGGAAACTAATTTAATTCAAATGCATGTGTCACTACTACAATCACCAAACAACTTGTCAGTATTACGTAAATTTAAAACGAGGTGCGAAGAACAAGTGCCTTAAACGTTTCAAGACGGGAGGTGAACAATGTATTATCTATATAATTCAGTGAATTATAAAATCGCAAAGTTATTAATACTTGAAGCAAAGGCGAGATCGGCATTTTCCTTTCGATGTATATTCTAACTCATTATTACGCAAATTTAAAACGAGGTGCGAAGGACAAGTGACTTGAACGTTTCAAGACGGCAGGTGGACAGTGTATTATCTACATAATTCAGTGAATTATAAAATCGCAAGGTTACTAATACTTGAAGCTAAGGCGAGATAGTCATATTCCTTCCGATGTATGTTCTAACTCAGTATTACGTAAATTTAAAACGAGGAGCGAAGAAGGGCAAGTGACTTGAACGTTTCAAGACGGGAGGTGGACAATGTATTATCCACATAATTCAGTGAATTATAAAATCGCAAGGTTATTGATACTGAAGCAAAGGCGAGATCGCCATATTCCTTTCGATGCATGTTCTAATCTCTCTTGTACTTCCGCAGTAACCTTCATAGCAACATGTTTCGACAGTCTATACCTCCGTAAAACAGTTTTCTTCGGATAGTTCCTCAAAATCATTTCTCCTCATAGGCCGTACTCTATTATGAATGCCATTTAGACGGTCTTAAATATAGCAAATCGACATCAACAGCTGAGTTCATGCTCGCAATCTTGACTATTTACAATTGTTAAGGACTTAACATTAGAAATTTGGCGTGTTAGTTTAACATGAGATTTAACACTTGTGTTACGCTAACACTTGTTGGTGTAATGCAATTTTTGTTTTAACTATTGCTAAACTCGTGTTAAGTCTTAACATTTGTTGGTGAAATCGGGCATAAGTAAACCTGCACCCATCTAAACATTTCTAAAATGTGGAAGTGTGAATTCTTCTCTTTCTTAAATAAATAGTTGTGTTAAAAAATGGGACTAAACATTCAATTCAAGCTCTTAGCTTTCCATATTCATAGATTAAATTTTCTTTTATTCATAAAAGAAAATTGTTTGTGAAAATTGCACTACCAAGAAGCAAACGTGAATTTAATACCTCAGGTTAGGTACATGAGAAGTCGCAAATGATTAATTTTAGAAATCTATACGTGACCTTTGAACCCTAATATTCAGTATTTTGTGCGCTGCAATTAGAACTGCATTGCATCAAAAAGGTTCTGAATACATTCCTGAGGGATTTCCCTCCACGCAGTTTGTATTCGAGGCTACAACTCCGTGGCACTAGGTATTGGAGGACCACAACGCACCTATGCCGGCTAGCCGTATCTCAGACATTTTCGATGAGCGACATGTCAGGCGAATGCGTAGGCCAGGGGAGCAATGGTACTCGATGCTCTTCGAAAAAGGCTTGTACATTGCTCGCAATATGTGGTCGGGCATTATCCTGTTTAAATATGGTCTCAGGAAATGCCTGAAGCAGGGGAAGTACCTCAGGCTCTACAATCACCGTTAGGTACCTTTTGCTGTTCAAAGTGTCTTCAATTCGTAGGAGGCGAAATTGGTTGTTGTAACCAATGGCGCCACAAACAAGATTTTCACTTTCACCTATTCACATGGTGTTTGTCCGCTATGCCCCTCAACAATGCAGCCTTCCAAGTTGCGCTCACCACGGTACTGTCGGACATGTATGCGGTCATCACTAGGACACGTTGAAGCGGAACTTATCCGAAAAGACTACATTTTGCCACTCCGCGCCCCAGTGACGGTGTTTACGTGCCCATTGCAGCCGGGGGAAATTGTGGTTTCCGGACAATGGAAGCCGACGTAATGGCATGCGTGCAACCGGTCCGAACCTGCAGCAGACGGCGACGAACCGATGACACAGACAAGTTCACTCCTGTTGCAGTGCTCCAGTGTCGAGCCAACACCATGGATGAAGCTGCACGATTCGTTATGGTCATACGAACAAGATGACGGTCATCCCGTGCTGTAGTCATTTTTCGTTGTCCAGTTCCCGCTCTTCGCTGCGTACGACCTTCATCTATCCACTGCTTCCATACACGCGTCACTGTCGTAGCTGCATGCGCTGTACGAGCTGAAATGTCACGGTATGACAAACGCGCTTCCCGGAGACTGATCATTCTGCTCCGTTCGAACTCCGTCACATAACGATATGCCCGCCTCGGTAGCGTAGATGGTAGCATGTCTGCCTCACGTTCAAGAGGTCCCGAGTTCGAATCTCGGTCAGGGTGAATTACCTGGATAAGGTTTTTCCGGGGTTTTCCCTTATCCTGAAAGACGAATGTCGGGTAACTAAGCTCCATGGACCCCGGACGCATTGAGCATCATTTCACCCATTTCATTCATCGTCCGATATGACTAAATGTTGGAGGACGTAAATTACAACAAAAAAAAAAAAAAAAAAAAAAAAAAAATAACGATATGGCTCTTTTTGAGGTCAATGAGGCATACTGGCACTCACTTTATTGTTTCCACCTTGTTTGACAGCTCTGCACTGACTACGCTGGGCGCAACACTGACCTTTTCGAACTGACACGCAAGGGCTCTGCTTGGCCTGTAAGATTTACTTACCTTCATAGTATCCAATTCCATGTATTTTTAGTGTCTCTTAAATACTCCCTTACATGCTTCGACTGAACAGTTGAACTTTCTATTTCAATTAAATTATTTCACTGTCTCTTTGCACTCAAATACTAATATGTTCCAGTCTTCCTTTCCTTCACTTATTGGGCACTGATTTATTGGAAAACCATTTCTTATTCTTTTTAATTTCCACACACATGCCCATATCCATGCAATACATTCTCTTATGTTAACTAGACAATTAATAGAGATTCTTCATTAGGATTTGTTTATTAATAAGGATAATTCAAATATTTTTTTAACATTTTTGCTCCTAAAAGTACTTGCAGAGCTGTCAGCTGCTCTCATCTAGGCGTTCACCACATTTACGTGAGCATCAATATATATCATCTATATTTTAATTGGATGCAGTGCTTTTTAAAACAAATAGTGTAATTTTAGCTAATTGATGGAAATTAATCATTTCTTCACACTAGTCGTATATAGGCTAAGGTTTTTGATAGATAGTCAACATGAATTCAATGCCACGGCCGGGATTTGAACCACGTTAAAGAGTTAAATGATGAAGCCTGGGACTCAAGTACTTACGATAGTAAGTCGCCACAAACAGTGTATCTCAAATGCGAGACCCCCTAGTGGTCTACCAGGGAAACTTATGAGTCAAATGGAGAATTTAATGTCATGACGGCAAGTTGGCCATGGTAGCTCAATGGGTAAGAGCGACTGGACGGAAACCAGGGGATCCGTGGTTCAAATCCCGGCTGTGGCATTGACTTTTTCATCTTGACTTTATCTATCAAATAGTGCAATACTTAACATTTGCAGAAATGATATCATCTCTTATCTTTCAGTTACATGTTGTATTTGTTTTCATATATTGTATGCATGATAATTTACAAGTGGTATTCTGATTTTAATAATATATATAGAAAGAATAAAATTAATTCCAAAAGGTTTTGAAATACTTAAAGATTTTCAGAGAATTTCCTGACAAATCAACCAGTTATTTTAGAAGGTATTTTGTATGTAAAAGGTAAAACTTATCAGTGAAGAAACGAGATCATTTGTAAATGTGAAAACAATGATAAGAGTTTCTGAAAGCTGCAAACTTACCAGTGAAACCATGCATATTAAAATATGTAATAGAGTCATCCTCTGATGAGTAATTAATGGTTTGCTTGAAGTCAGAAATAGTTAATTCATTTTGTGTCACCATTATGCAATCTACAGTCAAATCAGTTTAACAGAAATATTTACCATTGCAGCTAATGCACTCAAAGAAGTGTTAAATAAGAGCTTTTTTAAAATGTTCTTATTTGTATATAATCACTAATAGCATTAGATTTGCAACAACACAAAAATAGCATGTAAAAAGAATACTGGGCAACTCTGGCTCTCTCATATAGGGGTAGCTTGACTTTCACATTCAAAAGGTTCCAATTTCGAATCTCAGTCAGGTTGAGTTATCTGGACAATGTTGTTTCCAGAGTTTTCCTTTATCCTGAAAGATGAATGTAGAGTAACTCTAAGCTCTATGGAACCTTGGCACATTTGAGCAATTTATTCATTGTCCAATATGAATTACGTCGGAGAATGTTAGTTAAAAGAAAAGGAGAAGAAACAAAGAAAGAAGAAAAGAAAATACTGAGAAACAGAATTTCTGAATGCAGGAAAACCTAAGTCCACATCCCAGCATTTAGCCTTGTTGAATTATAAAAGTCAAGCTTTTCATTAATAGGGGAGAATGTATGTTGCCATATAATAATGACAAACAGCAATAAAACTTAAAACCTTTCTACGTTTTCACAGCAATTAAAGCAAGTTATAAAACAACTGTAACTTCCAAAATTAGCATTATGCATTTATTTCTTAAATGAAGCATTTTTACATTTTCCCAAATATTTGCATTTTTAAAAACTATAATGTTCAAATCACAAAATATTTAATGACAGATTAATAGCATATGAAGCAAAACCTCCATTAATGCACTTGCGACTAGATGACATTTTTGGAAGAGTTAGTCTTATTACATTTTTAGTTTGCTTTGTAACATCACTGTAATGAAACAGATGTTTCTCTCACAACCGTAGCCTAGAATATAAAACAAAGCAATGTGTAATTTAATCTCAGAAACTATTTGTAGTTGGTTTATTGTAATGTGTAATTTGTTGGGCACAGTTATTTATTTCAGTAAGGTTTGGGATTGGGCATTATGTATCATAGAAAACAGTGTACTTCAGAGTGGTTTCTGTTTTAAATTTATTTTAGAACATAAGCATAATGAAAAGGTATGCTCTGTTATAGCCATGTTGATTATATAGTCTAGGAAACCAAATATACCTATATTATGTTTTATTCTGAGAACAACCAATTATTTATTTAAAAACTATTAATAGCTAATAGTACTGTCAGATTTCATCTTAGATCTCAGTAATATAGTGGATAATGACTAAGGAATTAAGTCATTAATAGCAAGATATACAGAAATAAATCTGATGTGTTTTTACATCTTTTTTACATTCACATGACTTTTTCTAACCATTCTTTGCAAAATATTCTTACAGAAGCTTTTTCTTCTATCTAATTCTTGTTAATCAAGATAAACAAATTATTTTATTATACATTCTTTACATGATCCAAGGGGAAGAGGTCACATTACAATTTAATACTTTAAAAAATTTCAACTATTTAAAGATTCAAACCAGTCACAAATAATAATGAGGAAATGGTAAATGTCACAAAAGAGTATGTGGTATAAGTTGTATGGCATTTTTTGTAGTAAGTTTTAAGGTCTTATAAGGTTTAGAAGTTATGCAGAATACATAATTTGTTCAGAATAACTTCACAGGCTGTTCTTACAAAATCTAAGAAATATGCTTTATTGAGCCATCTTAAACATATTGTATTTTAATCAACTTTTAGTCATTTTTGTAAAAATTTAAAATAAATATTTTTTCATGTAAAGACTAGTTGCATCTCGAAGATCGTTGTGTTGCATCCTTGGAAGATTCTGAATTAAATAACAAGTTTGGTAGATAAAGTCAACCTGAAAAATTCAATGCTATGGCCAGGATTTGAACCACGGATCTTTCAGTTTCCGTCTGGTCCCTCTTAACCTTTTAACTACCATGGCCAACATGCCGTCAGGATATTCTCCAATTGACTCGTATGTTTTCCCGGTAAAATGCTAGGGATCCTTGTATTCGAGATACACAACGTTTGAAGCAACTTACTATTTTAAGCACTATATACTAGGCTTCATCATTAAACCATTATGATTCTTAAGTTAATTGATGGAAGTTAATCATTCGTCCATACTAGCCATGTATAGACTAAGATTTTGAATAGATAGAGTCAACCTCAAAAATTCAATGCCATGGCCAAGATTTAAAGCACGGATCTCCCGGTTTCCATCTGGTTGCTCTTAACCTTTGAGCAACCATGGCCAACATGCCGTCATGACATTAAATTCTCCAATTGACTCTAATGTTTTCCAGGTAAACCTCCAGGGGTCCTCATATTCAAGATACACACTGTTTGTGCCAGCCATAGCATTGAATTTTTGAGGTTGACTCTATATGTTCAAAATCTTAGCCTATACATGGTTAGTATGGAGGAACGATTAACTTTCATCAATTATACAAATATAAAAATGTGTAGACTGGCCCCACAGCTCAGTCGGTAGAGCACCTGCCTGCCGTGCTAGGGGTCCCGGGTTCGATTCCCGGCGGTGGGGGTGGGGATTTTTCTCCTACCAAGATAATTCCCCATCTTCCCCGGAGTCTGGAAGTATGAATGAGAGTCTGAATGTGTGCGTGATCTAATGATTAAAAACCAAAGATAACGAGTTAACACCTTCAATATGTCCCAAAGGAGAACGGCCGCCGATATGACCATAGCAGTTAAAGGCGGGGTATAAATGGAACAAGGAAAAAAAAAAAATGTGTAACAAAAACTTCACTTATCTTAAGAAAATGATTTTAATTCTTCTTTCTAATTGAAATCGATTTCATGAACTCTTGTTCGCATCTTTAGTCAAAGAAAACCACAGGAGAAAACAAATTTGTCGTTAAGGAAATTACTATGTTATTATGTTTTTTCAGTATTACCAAAATCTGTAAATGAAACAAACTTAAGAACAGAATCAACTGCTGGTATTTCAAAATTTATTACACGATGTTTATTTTTTAAAATAAATATCTTTTCCCAAACCATTAAATCTATCGGGACATAGACAACGCACACAAGAGTTCGTGAAATCGATTTCAATTAGAAAGAAGAATTAACATAATTTTCTTAAGATAAGTGAAATTTTTGTTACAAATTTTTATATTTGTATAATATTCATTGCTTCACTGTAGCTAGCTTCATTTTCTACATTTCCATCAATCAACTTATAAATAACAATTTTGGTATTAAATGACTTTTAATTTTTACTTATACTCTTTACAGACACAGACACTTCCTCAGGGATCTGATGACCATGTAGTTGAGCACCCTTATATTCACCACTGCCATCTACACATACATTCCTTTTCTAAAAATGTTTTTTTAATAGAAACATTGAACCTGAAAATGTGTTTCCGTGAAAATATTGATATCCAAATATTTGGGTGGAATGCAATACATACTTTGTCCTTTACTTACTATTACATCAGCATTAGAGGAAGTATAGGCATCTTCATTTAAAATCTTACAGAGCACACAGCGTTTCACCTCTCCTGCAATCTTGCTGGATTCCTCCACTACCGGCTGCCATTGTGCGCCATGAAGTACATCCTTCCAGATTTACAATTCACAAGATTGTGAAGATATTCAAAACCATTGTTCTGTGGCAAACAATAAATGAAAGTGTAAACATAGAGTGCTAACAGAGGAAAAGTTAGACGGTGTAGGTGCATGTTTTGAATGTTCACCAACCAAATCCATCCCAAAATTAGGACAACAGGTGGGAATTTCAGAGTCTTCTGCACATAGAGCAACTAAATTATTAAAACTAAAACTGTATAAGTATACAGGTGTCCATGCTTTAAACGAATCATGAATGCATTATTGTTAATGGTTTCTTTCATCAGTGAATGACAGTTTAATTGATCCACAGCTGCTGTTCTTTTCTGATGATGCATAATTCCAATTCATTGGTCGTGTTTACATATATGACAGTTGGTACTGGGCCTTTGAAAATCTACAACTCTTTCAAGAAATCCCTCATTATGATCAAAGTGGGGTTTGGTGTGCTGTTAGCGCTAGATGCATAATTGGTCCAGTATTCTACGAACAGACAGTAAAGTGACATTTTAACCCCATTTTATCATAAGCTGACAGAAGAAGAGAAATCATAGGGTGGTTTCAACAGTTTTCTGCTACTGCCCATACAGCAGAGGAATTCATGGATAAAATTAGGATAGTATTTGAAGATAGAGTGATTAGTGCTGGTATATGCCCGTCTCACTCCTCCGATCTAACAGTGTGTGATTTTTACCTCTGGGGTAACCTGAAAGACAAAGTTTTTGAGACAGGTCCACATACTGTAACAGAACTAAAATAAAATATTAGAAATAAAATCAGAAACATTGCAGTGATCCAGCTTAATCTTGTGAATCTGAATGTGTTATCCTAATATAATGCTTGTTTAGCCAAGGGTGGGGGATGATATTTCCAGTATGTTCTATGAGGTAAGAGTGTTATACATGCTTTACGCGCTGAGTTTATGTAGGAGCAAATCCGTCTGAGGCACACGCAATCGTGCATAGGGGAAATGCTGTGTGCCCGTTAGGTTTTAAATGAAGAATCCTGTATAAGAGCTTTGTAGTTCCGAAATTTATTTTTAATGGAGTATATATCTTCTTTTACATGAAATCATGAACCACTCTCCCTTTTGAAGTAGGACTTATAAGGCACTTCCAGAAAACTAACATTGCTTGTACACCCTAGAAATTTGAGGTATTTTGATATATCTTGCAATGTAACAACATGTATGAATTTAATTTTGTATTTCAGGTTGGAGCGGATGGAGCAAACTCAAAGGTTCGAGAAGCAATGGGAGTTAAATTCCTGTGTTGGAGTTATAATCAAATGGGAGTGGTTGCTACTTTGAAACTATCTGAGGTATAACTCAATCTTTGCTTTCTTATTCCTGTGTATTCTTTAAAGTAGCCACATATAACCTAATTTGTCTTGCCATTTGACACAATCAGGTCATCTGGAGAAAATTTGTCCTAGCAGTTCAGTTGTTCCTTAGACACTAATGTGTGTAGCTGTACACAATGAGAAATTATTGTAGAAATTTTATCCCAGTAAAAAGCAGTCTCACCAAATTTCTGTGTACTCAACCACACTTGACTGATATCAAAGAATCACAATGCTGACTCACTGATAATGATATGACAATGAATTAAGACAATTATAATTGACTTAATTCCATTTTGAAAGATGTTCACCATTTTTTTTATACATGGTGTGAAGTTTGATATTACATGCTCATTTCAGGTTGAGAAAGGTCTGTTTTTTATGAGAGTAGATCCATAAGTTTTGGGGTTGAGGTTTAGAAGTTTCCTGATCAGAGAGATTCTGGGATAAGTGATCAGCCCATTGCCATAAGTGAAAGTATGAGAAAGATGAGGTGATAAGAAAGATGGTGATGGAGCGATCGGGGGAAACCGGAAGACCTGTAAAAAAACCTGCCCCAGTGCAGTGTTGTCCACACAAATCTCACTTTGTGGTCGCCTGGGATCAAACCTGGGTCGCCTTGCTGATCGCCTGGGATTGTACCCAGGTCGCCTTGGTGATAGCCAAGTGATCTAACCACTCGGCCATGGCGCGGCCCATTTTGCAGTATAGTCACACTTTATTCAATACACCTCTCATGTCATTGAATTAAAATTTAAATTCCACCCGCAAAAAAGGTCTTGTCTACAAAATGGGCATAAACAGCATCCATTTATTTTTTGTTACACATGAATTTCTTTCCTTGAAGGTTCTTCTTGAGTTTTGAGGAAATTGCCACTGGTTGCTAGGTCTAGGCTGTAAGGTGTATGATTAATCTCTTTGAAGTCAATGAAGAATATTCTTTCAGTGTCTAAAAATATGGACGTCAATCTTCTTGATTGTCTGAGAGACATTTTTTTTTCTTTTTTAGGAAAATATATATGAGTACCTATATATACCTATAAGGTAGGTACGCACGCTACGTATATTCAATTTTCAATTGTTTTGTGGCATTATGTTGGTACTCATGTCCCTCACTTATGCTGACAAGCTCGGCTATTTTGAATATTTAGGTAATAGTTGACAGCATGGATGTATTTTGGCTCGTCTTCGATTTTTGCCTATTCCAAAAAATGGAACAAAGAATCTGTATCAAATTTTCCGTGAAAACAAAATTAAGTGCGCGAATGCATTCCGAATGTTGACTGTGGCATGTGGTGAAGCTACCTTGGACCAAAGCAACGTTTATTGGTGGTACAGGAAAATATATCAATTGGCTTGTGCCATTCAATTTTGACCAATGGTTTGGGTATGAGATGGGTCGCCGCAAAATTGTTACCGAAGTTGCTCAATTTCGACCTAAAACCTCAACGTATTAACGTTGCTAAGGAGCTATTAAACTCTGTCCGCGACGACCCAAATTTGCTCCAGAGGTGACGAATCATGGGTTTATGGTTATGACGTGGAAACTAAAGCTCAATCATCCCAATGGATGCTGCCACATGAGCCAAGTCCGAAAAGAGCATGCCAAGTTTGGTCAAATGGTTTTGCTTACAGTTTTCTTCAATTGCAGGGGCATGGTGCATCATGAGTTCTTGCCACAAGGTAGAACGGTCAATAAGGAATATTACCTGCAAGTTATGCGCAATTTGCGCGAAGCAATCCGCCAGAAACGCCCGGATTTATGGAAGAAGAAACATTGGCTTTTGCACCATGATATGGTCCCTGCTCACACATCATTGCTTGTGCGCGAATTTTTGTCCAAAAACAACACACTTATGATGCCACAGCCACCGTACTCACTAGACCTGGCCCCCTGTGACTTTTTTGTTTTTGCTCCAAAAACTGAAGAGGCCCATGAAAGGACAACGCTACGCCACAATTGAGGAGATAAAGACAACATCGACTATGACCTGAATAAGATCACAGAAAACGATTTTTTAAAGTGCTTCGAGGATTGGAAAAAATGTTGGCACAAATGTATAATATCTGGTGAGGATTGCTTTGAAGGGGACAAAATAGATATTCATGAATAAATAAATAATTTTTGAAAAACTCAAAATTCATGATATTTTTTGAACAGACGTATTTTTTTCCTCTGTTTTACAGTTTTTTATTGTTTCCATTTGATTCCTGTTTGCAACGAGCAGCAGGACCAGAGACCCACGGTTGCAGAAATTGCGCAACGAGCCCCTGATGCTACTAGTACGTCACGTGGACAGAAAACCACTAAGCCCACTCAGAAACGAAAACAATCGCGGGCCCCAGCCCCAAAAAGCTCCGCTCCCACCCCTGACGAAAATGGGTCCAGGCGTCCTTCCAAGCCCGCGAACCCAGCTGCTGAGGGCAAGCATGGAACTCCCATGCCCCAGCGGCAGTTGAGAGACGAAAGGGCGGGAGGAAGACCTGCTCCCATTAGGTCAAGGTCATCCTCACCCACCTCAGGCCCTCAACCCTCTTCCCCTAACCCTACTCCCCTTACAGCATCCCTCGATCTCACAGAGGTGTTCCAGTGGCTTCAACAGCTGTTGTTGACACATGTGCAGAACATCTGCGAGATCGTGGTGAAGTTTTTCTCCGCTACAGACCCGGCTACCAAGTTGGTGGTGGCATTGAAGGCATTGGCTCTTCTGACAACAGGAATCCAGCAGCCCACAAATGGCGAGTCGCAATAGTTCTCGTACCTCATTTCGATTCGTATTTTGGAATGCGTGCGGCCTGTATGGTCAGGGGAGCGAGTTACTTCATTTCGCTCAATCCCATGCTCTAGACGTCATCTTAGTCAGCGAGACGCATCTCCGATCAGACTCCCGATTCCGACTACCAGGCTACATCTGCCATCGTACAGACTGACAGGGCCGTCCAGGAGCCGGAACTGCGGTGATGGTGAGGCGGAATGTGGTCCACCAACCAATCCAACTCCCACCTCTTCAAACACTTGAGGCCACGGCCATTAGTATGGACATTGGTGGGTTAGAGGTCTTGGTGGTCTCCGTGTATCATCCACCAAATAGGCAGTTCGTGCCAAACGACTATCTTTCCATCCTAGCCCTATATCCCAGTGCTATCATGGCCGGCGATTTCAATGCCAAACATCAACGTTGGCATTGCGGTCGCCGAGCAGATGCAAGAGGCAATGAAATCATTCGCCTTATAGATGCAGACCCCCAGCTTCAAGTGCAGGGTCCCTGGCAACCCACCCACCATCCGCGAGGTGGCGGAATGGCTTCAGTCATCGACTTCGCTATCACAAAGCATCTACCATTTCATATCACCCTTACATCATTAAACGCATTACATTCTGATCATAATCCGGTGTTAACGGAAATCAACACCAGGGTTGCCAGACATGACATCTCGCTTCAAACGCGTGAAGTCGATTGGGAGGGCGTTAGGAACTGCCTCCACACTTCCATTCCGCCAAATCCCAAAATCACCAACATACCTACCCTGGAGAATGCAATCTCATCCTTCACATCCATCGCGACACGAACTGTCAAAAACCTGACAATCCACTCTCCAGCCCCACTACATCCTGATGTCCTCCCACTGGACATAATACTACTCATCCGCCGATCCTGGGCAGCACGGAGACTATACCAGCGTCACCGCACGCCACATAATCGAGCGCTCCTGCGACGTTTACGTCGCGAGGTCAGTGTCCGACTGCGCGAGCACAAGGTGCAAGCGTGGGAGGATAAAATGGCCAGGCTGCGCGTCGAGGATGGCGACGTGTGGAGGATAGCCAGAGCCCTCAGAAAACACAAAGGTCTATACACCTCCCCTATCCACGGCACCCAAGGCCTGGCCTATGAACCTCACGCCAAAGCAAATGCGTTCGCTGACTACCTTGAACGTACCTTGTGTCCAAGAGATGACCCTCAGGACGACATCTTTTCCGAACGTGTCCGTCGAGAGGTGCGACGTTTCTTACGTCGTCCTCCTGAGGATGCGGAAAGACTCCCTACCATCCGACCCAATGAAGTCCAAGGCGCACTCCAGCGTCTCCAACCAAAAATGGCGGGGGGGGGGGGCTGACGGGCTGACACCCCTCATGCTCCGCCATCTTCCTTTCAACGCGGTTCTCTTCCTAACTAGGGTCTTCAATATGTGCCTCACCTTTGGGTACTTACCACGCGAGTGGAGGGAGGCCCGGGTGATATGCATATTGAAACCTGGGAAGAATCCGGTACACCCTTCCAGCTACCGTTCCATCAGTCTCCTTTCCACTCTCTCGAAAGTGCTCGAGAGATTGATTCTTTCCCGCTTGTCCCCCATTCTGGGAAACATTCAAGCCATTCCCAACCATCAGTTTGGATTTCGTCGGGGCACTCGACAGTCCAGCAGTTACTGCGTGTGGTGGAGACCGCCGCCCTGGGCTTCCAGGAAGGCGCCTTCACGGCTGCAGTTCCGCTGGATGTCGAGAAGGCCTTCTCTACGGTATGGCATGCCGGGCTACTGTATAAGTTGATCCAACTGGGGCTCCCAACACAGATGATCAACATGCTACACAGCTTCCTACAACACCACACCTTTAAAGTCACAGTCGCGGGGAAAACATCAACACTCAGACCAGTGTGAGGCGGAGTCCCCGAAGGCTCTGTACTATCTCCCACCTTATTCAACGTCTTTATGGCAGATCTCCCCACAGAACCACGAGTCGTAATGGCACAATACGCTGACGACGTGCTTCCGTTCTGCAAAAACAGACACATACTCAGAGCCCATACAGAGACACCTCCGTCTCACACAGCAGTGGTGTCGGCGTTGGCGGATATCCGTAAATCCGGACAAAAGCCACGCCATACTTTTCACAAAGCGCCACACCCCCGCAAACTGCCCCAACTTCAGCTTCCGAGGTCGAAGGATAGAGTGGACTAACTCTGTCCGATACCTTGGGGTAACATTGGATAGAGGCCTAACCTTTCGCCAACACATCAGAGACCTAGCGGCAAGGGTACAGGGAGCTATCGCTTCCCTGTATCCTATGCTGGGGTCGAGCTCGATGCCGCTTGGCCAGAGGTTATACCTCTTCCGAGCGCTGGTAATCCCCGTGATGCTATATGCCTGCGAGATCTGGGGCATGGCCACAGATAGCTGGTTGGCATGGCTTCAATGTGCACAGAATAGAGGGCTACGGTCTATCTATTCTGTGGGTCGCTATTTTCGTACCAGATTGCTTCACGAAGCCTCGGGACTTCCATATGTGGAGGACGAAGTTAGGCGCCGGGCATCAAAATTCTACGCAACTTTACCAACTCACAGAAGCGCCCTTGTTAGATCACTGGGAGATTATGACCCCACTAGACGCCGTTCTAGACAACATCGACTCCCCCGCATGGCATGCGGGCGCCCAAGATAACCCAGGAGCTAATCCAAACAGCAGCAAAAGCTGAGCTCCACATAATCTCCTAAGTTGTTTGGCAACAAAATTCTCCCCAACACAAAAAAAAAAATTAAAAACACCAGGGTGCAGGGAATTGCATCCTGTCCTTTCATCCCGAAGGTACAAATTGTAACCTCACAAAATTCTTCTAATCTGAAAACCTACACCATATCCATCCTACAAAATCCCGTTCAAATACCTTACCTGCGGTAAAACCCTTAACGGGTGGGCACGCAGCAAAAACCTTCTGGCTATTTACAGCCAGCCAGCACGTCATGGTCATGGTCATGGTCCCGAGTTTGAATCTCGGTCAGGATGAGTTACCTGGATAAGGTTTTTTTCCGGGATTTTCCCTTATCCTTAAAAGACGAATGCCAGGTAACTCTAAGCTTATGGATCCTGGGCTCATTTGAGCATCATTTCACCCATTTTATTCACCGTCCGATATGACTTTAGGTTGGAGGACGTAAATAAAAAAAAATTAAGGTGTAGGCGGCTTCCCGGGATACGAACTGTGGTGGGAGGTTGACTAAGGCTTTGCTAGTCAGCTGCTCAATTGCCAGGACGAACTGTTGCAGCGTCTTCCCTGGCTTCTGCGACCTTGACTTTAGCTGGCTGCGGTACACTATGGCTCAGCGGTGGTTTCCGAAGCGGTTTTCCAGGGCCTCCCAGATGTCCTTGGGTGCCGCGGCTGTCTGGACCGTGCTCAGGAATTCTGTGGCCCGTCCCTGGAGGCTTGCTATTAGCTGTGCGGCCTCTTCCTCCGGTGACCACTTGTTCTGCTTGGCCACTGTGTCGAATTGGCGGCGAAAGACTTCGAAATTTGTCGCGCCGTCGTACTTTGGCGGTTTGATGTTTGCGTGTAGATGTTGTGTCGCGTCCCGGCGCATCGACCTTTAAATCCTTCAACCTCCTGCCGACGACGTCCTCCACCGTGGCGTTCAGGGACTTTGTGTTGCTGTCGGCTTTTCCTTCCAGGTCGTTAACGCGGTTTGCCAGGTGTTCGACGCGCTCGTCCACTTGACCCATCCGCTTGCCCAGCTCCGTCACGTCCTCCTTCACACTGACCAACTCTTTCTCAAATTTAGCGGCGAGGGCCTTGTTTGCAGCCTTCGTTTCTGTTGCGAGGCCGTCGTTCGCCGCTTTCATTTCTGTGGTTAATTTGGCCTTCATTGCAGTCATCGTCGCGGCCAAGTTGTTATTTGTGGTCTCCAGCTTCGCGGCCAGGTTGTTATTTGCCGCTTCTGTTTTCGCAGCGAGGTTGTCATTAGATGTTCTCATTTCTTTCAGTTATTCTAGAACTTTTGCCAATGTAGCGTTGATCTTCGTATGTCGCACTCCTGACACCAATTGTGACTTTTTGGGCTCGTAGAATTAAAAGTCCAAGTTGCAGAAATTCAAACGTTCTTTATTTGCATAGAAATACACTTTATACACCAGCACAATTACGTCACATACACAATTACAATATTCCAGTTCGTCTGCCACAGGTCCACACTGCACTCACTATCTCGGCTCCTTGCCGTAAACTGACTCGCCTCGACCAGCGTAGTCGCTTTTATTCACCAATCGTTGGTTCTGGAATTTTCCCGACTTCTGCCGAAGCATCAGGGTCTTCCACGATGGAGCGAGAATTGTCTCAACCATCTCCGTCTCTTTCTCCCTCTCTGCCACTCCCTCAGCGAGCGCCAACCAGCCACATGAGTAGGCGTGGGTTGAACGGTATCTGCCTCTCTCTTGCTCTCTCCCTGCCATTTGTCTTTGGCTAGTCGTAAATGATGTCTCCCGACAATACTGATTGTGACCTATCATGTAATATAGGTAATAATCCAAGTCATGAAGACGTAGTGAGTGAATTAGTTGATTCGGTGGGTCCATCACAGAAATCTACAAAATGTGCCAACTCACACGCACACCCACACCCACACGCACATGCACATGTACACGCACGCGCACACGCACGCACGCGCACACACACACACATACATACTCTGTTGCGATTCCACTCCTTAAACCCGGCAAGGAAGACTGCAAGGACGTGTCTAAATACCGCCCAATTAGTTTGATAAATGTTGGCAGAAAATTACTTGAGAAACTAATGATAGACAGAATTAACTACCATGTACGATCCAATGATCTACTCAACAAAAATCAGTATGGGTTTACTCCCCAAAGAGGAACAATAGAAGCAGCGATGGCAGTAAAACTTTTCATTGAACAAGGCCTGAGATCAAAACAGTGCATAATCCTAACAAGCCTGGATGTAAAAGGTGCATTTGATGCAGCATGGTGGCCCAGCATCCTAAAAAAATTAAAAGAACTTAAGTGTCCAAAGAACCTTTTTATCCTGGCTTCAAATTACTTCAGCAATAGGAAAACAACATTATCAATAAATAATTACACGGCCGTGAAAGAAGTCCAGAAAGGGTGTCCTCAAGGATCCTGCTGCGGTCCAGGATTTTGGAGTATTATGTACGACAGCATGTTAAATCTACAGTTCACCAGAAGAACAAAAGTAATTGCTTTCGCAGATGATGTTATCATCTTAACAAGAGGAACATCCAAACTCGAAGCAGAAAACACAGCGAACCAGGACATACTGAAGATCCAGAACTGGGCCACAGACAACAAACTAGAATTCAATGACAAGAAATCGCAGACTATGTTTATCTCCAGGAAGAGAAACGAAGATAAAGAAGTCAGCATTTACATAAATAACAAGAAACTCAGACAAACGGAGGAAATGAAATACTTAGGCATCTACTTTGACAGCAACTTCAACTTCAATGCGCACATAGCTCGTACTGCAGAAAAATCCATTAAATTCATCAGTATGTTATCACGGACAGCCAAACTACAATGGGGATTAGGATACAGATCTCTAAGAACGATCTATGAAGGAGCTATAGTTCCAGTGATGACATATGGCTCACCAGTGTGGATAGAAGCCATAAAGAAATACAAGAACATTATTAAGTACAGAAGAGTGCAGAGACTAATTAATATAAAAATTGCTAAAGCATACCGTACAGTTTCATATGAGGCTTCATGTGTAATAGCTGGTACACAACCTCTACAAGTAACTATAGAGGGAAAGGTAAGGACTTATCTGGCAACAAGAGCTCACAATGAGGAATACGACTCACCCGTAGAAATGCGACACTGGAGACACCCGGCACAAAATCCTTCAATATATGAGACAGACAATAACAGTACATACGCATTTGAAATATACACAGACAGCAGCAAAATGGGAGACAAAGTTGGGGCAGCGGCAGTAATATTTATAAACGGCATGTTGACCCATAAGTTAAAGTTCAAGCTGCATGCTCAATGCTCAAATAACCAGGCAGAGCAACTTGCAATTCTTGAGGCGCTGAAGAAACTAAAGGAACTAGAAAATGAAGGTTACACTGATAAACGAGTTGCATTGTTCACTGATAGCAGGATAACACTGGATCTCCTGAAAAACAACTCGAAACACAATCACCTGACTGAGGCAATCAAAGCTAAAATCCTCGACCTGAGAACATCAGACTGGATGCTGCATTTGGATGGGTGAAAGCACAGTCGGGCATATATGGCAATGAAATAGTAGATAGACCTGCAAAAGAGGCTGCTGGGGAAGATAGTGAAATACAATGCAATAAAACACCTAAAGAAGTCCTGATAAGCATGGAGAGAGACATTGGACTGAATGCATGGCAACTACAATGGACAGCATCAAGGAAAGGTGCTATCACCAAAGAATTCTTCCCATCAGTGAGAAATAGACTAAAACAAGAACTGCCCATATGCCAAGAGTTTACAGCAATTGTCACATGACATGGAAAGCTCCGTTCATACCGCCATCGATTTGCTTTACTGGATAGCCCAGTATGCAAATGTCAAGAAGAGGACCAAACAGTAGACCACATAATATTCAGATGTCCAATCATAAACAAACAAAGAACCGAAATGATCAGGAAAATGAAAAGCACACAATGCGCGTGGCCCATTACCAAGGAAGAACTTATTAACACACATCTAAAATGTTTCGTCAAATTTGTTAAATCAATAAACTTCACAGATATAGAGTAGGCAAATGAAGCATAAAAATTCAATAAAACTGCTAATTAATTGCAACTATTTTAATAAGAATATTGTAAAATATTGTAGGATACATTTCAATACAAATACAAGATATGTAAAATCATTGTAAAATTATTGTAAAACTTGTATATAATGTAAATAAAATAAGGCATGTAGTATTCCTAAGGAATGGGGCATGCCAGGTAAAAAAAAAAAAAAACAAAAAAAAAACCACACGTGCACACACACTCTTTTACAATTTATGTCATAATGAGTGCATGAATTATTCATTACATGACAGTCCACGAACTTTTGACGAAGAGGCAGGTGATAATCCAAAGGTGTTCTTGAGAGAATTAGAGGAATATTTTGGCATAAAGAAAATTCCAACTGAGTTCAGGATGATTGTTAAGCGTTGTCTAAAAAATAATGCATTGGAGTGGCTTAGATTGACTTCGATTTCACACGAAACATATGGTATGTTAGAAATTTGTTTATTAATCGGTTCTGGGATCCTGAGAGACAGAACAGATTAAAGATTGAGTTAGCAGCTGGAAAATGTGACTTCAAAAAGGGAATATCTATCACTGAATACTTCTTGAAATTAGCTAACAAAAGCAAACTGGTGAATCTGGAACTTACGGAACCAGAAATAATCAAAACTTTGATTCGACACTATCCACCACACATTAGGAATCATTTAATCGCAGCAAAACGTGTAGATTTTTCTGACATCATAGAATTGCTATCGGAGTTTGAAGTATACAATCAATTCACAGACATATCCTCAAACACAAGTCACAGTAATTGCGCCTACGCTGAATCTAAACTAACAGACTGGCGGAATGTTAGGGAAAACCACAACTGAGGCAATAATTATCATGAAATATTCAGATCGTTTGGTAGGTGAGAGGCACCGAGTAGAAGTAACAGATTTTTAAACAACTATCCAGAATTTAGACGTAGATATGGATCTGTTTTGCCATCTGGTAATTATAGTCGGATACAGTCTGGCCAGCAGAGAAATCATAATAACGCTAGCGGTTACGGAAGAGGTGGTCGAGATAGATAAATCACCTAAGATTTTATAGAGAATATACTCAAAGATGAATAACAGAGATAATAGACTGAACACAGGGGTACAACATGAATCATCAGGTAGTGGAGGAAGTAGACCGCATGCTAACATGAACCCTCAAAATGAATCAAATAATATAAGACCAACAATGAATACAAGGGGACCAAGGAATGGTGCCAACTTAACCTTTAATGGGAGCACGAATGGTGTTAGTCAGGAAAACTAATCGCAAGGTACCATAAATCATTGCTAAAACCTTTAGAGAAAAGAGACTATCAGACAAACGTATAAAATGGCACTCAAGACTATCCAACATTTAAAACACAGGAAGTAAGTCAACCTACCTGAATCATACAACAAAGTTTGTTAAAAAATTGTGTTCAAATTATTAATGAATCATGTATTTTTTTTGTTCAGTACTGAATTATGTTTACTTTTAGAATAATTGTTGTTGAGCATTGTTATGAAATATTGTTGTAGGGGTAGTCTCCAAAATATATGGAAAGTCATTGTTGAATTAATTAAATAAGACTATCTTCCATATATTTTGAAGAGAGGCATCAGAAACGGTTTAAGTAGTTATTTTAAGTTAATTTTAATTAAAATTAGTAATAGAATTATTATTTAAATGTTAAAATTACGTTAAGAAAAATTAATCTTAAAAAAATGACGATGTAATGTGGAAAAGCTGAAAGATATTCAGTTGTCATTATGGCAACGGCAGGACTATAAAAGCTCATGCATTTGAAGCCAGGGTGTTCTCCTGCAAATAGACGTGAAAGTGTAAAGACGTATTTTGCGTGTCTGCATTTCTGCAGAATTTGTGCTTCACTATCTTGCATTGGAAAATGGAAAGTTATAAAAGATTGCACAAGTTAATATACTACCAACGTATATAAAGCATTGCAAAGTGTAACTAATTGTTGGAAAAGTTTCATTTTAATTAAAATACCAATCTTTACAGAAGAAAGGAGGAACTACAATTTTATTTTATTTATAACCAAATTATCACTTCCCATCTGAGACCGCCCCTGAAGATAAGAGCTTATGCGATTACCAGAGCAGCCGTGTAACTACTAGAATACAGAAACTATATCTTCAACAAGGTTCATCATCATCTGCTCCTCCACAACTTACAACAACTCCAAGTCGTTACAAATGGCGCACAACATGATGCAGAACTTCGAGAACACCATCCCCACCACATATGCATTTGTAGTTATACTATTACAATAAGGTACATGGGCTGGACAGATAGGGGAATTGAGGACAGGACTATGTGAATAGAGGGTAGACTAGGTTAGAAAAATAAAAGGAAACGAGAGAAAAGGGGACTCGGGAGAAGGAACAAGGGGAACACAGAATCACTCGCCAAGCCACAAAGTTCGCGGGACCAATCTGTTGCTGTCTTCCCGAGCCTTAAATCCTGAGGAGCACACCACGACAGTCTAGTAGCGCCTGTACGCATCTTCGTTCATCCACCTTTGCTGAGCTAAAGTCTGCTCTGCAGGAAAAGACGAATAAACGTAAGTTCATGGACGACACTGTAGGCAACCACGCGACACAAATTATCTTTTAGCAAGACTGTCGGCTTGGCACTGAAGCTTCCAAGGACGAGATCAGGCCGTATAGACTTGTGAAGCCTGCCCCACCTCCGCGCAGGATGTAGCAACTCGCATGTTCGAAGAAAAAGCACTTTATGCATCCGCATGACGGTGATATCCCTGGAGGTAGAAGAAGGCCCTCAGCGCAATTACAAAAGTCGCATCTGAAAGGGGTGTATCCTCAAAACAGTAGTCTGGCACGCCGCAGGTTGGTAGGCCCGTCTACGAAGGCGAGTGTCCGTGGGTCAGAGAAAGGATTCCACGTACACAGGAGACTCGATGAAACAGGAAAGAAACAAAACACAGATTAGTAAGGTTAACGAAATATAAGGGGGGAGAAAGGGAGAAAGAAGGGGCGAGATGCCCAATACAATATTACTACAATATAAATGCCCATTTTTTTGTAATTTACGTCCTCCAACGTTAAGTGATATCGGACGATAAGTGCAATGGTTGAAATTATGCTCAAATGAGCCCAGGGTCCATAGAGTTTAGAGTTACCCCACATTCGTCTTTCAGGATAAGGGAAAACCCCAGAAAAACCTTATCCAGGTAACTCACCCTGAACGAGATTCAAACTCGGGACCTCTTGAACATGAGGCAGACCCGCTACCACCACTCTACTGAGGCGGGCATAAATGCCCAAGACAATAAGATTACTACAATATAAGTAAATGTGACACCAAGTCTACTGACATTTTCTAACTACATGTATCATAATTGGAGTTGACTATACATCAGTAAATTTGTTTTCTGTACAATAAGGGCCCTCAAATTCCGAAGTTAGCTTCTCAAAAAATTTATGTAAACAGGTAGAGGATCTTAAGTGTAATCCTAGTCATTTAAGGGGAACAAAAAAGCGGAACAGCGATTAGGATCGAAAAATACAAGTGTGATAAAATAAAAAAAAACTTGAGATTTGACTGTATTGGAACACCACAGTGAAGCGAAAAATTATTAATTTTTGGATGAGTCGTATTTATTACACATCTGTTTCACTTTCGTACCTATTTTGAGGACATGTTTCGCAAATCATCGTTTGCATCTTCGGCTCTTATGCGACTAAAGCTTGATCCAGCGGTGTGGGTAATTCTGGGGTTGCTGCTGCCATCTGTTGATTTAGTGATGAACTTAAATGTGGGATTCTCTTCTGGTGGGATTTCAAAGTTCATTAGTTGGTTTTTATGTTTTTCTATGTATATCCAACTTTGAAATCCCACCAGAAGAGAATCCCACATTTAAGTTCATCACTAAATCACCAGATGGCAGCAGCAACCCCAGAATTACCCACACCGCTGGATCAAGCTTTAGTCGCATAAGAGCCAAAGATGCAAACGATGATTTGCGAAACATGTCCTCAAAATAGGTACGAAAGTGAAGCAGATGTGTAATAAATACGACTCATCTAAAAATTAATAAAAAAAACTAATTAAAATTTTGGATATAAAACTGCATGGCAGAAAAATTAAAATTTTGGACCAAGGCAATGAGCTAAATTTCGATGGTAATCCCTGGTGAACATTCATGGAAAAAGGAGCTGCTGCGTAAGCAATATGTGTGATACAATAAGAGTTCTGCGAAAGGCCAAGAAGTTTACCGCTGCATAATACGTAGCCCACTCGCAGACATCAGGAAAGATGAGCTATTTACCGTACATGACCTTGTTGAAATAACTGAGTAAGCTCTGACATACAGAACTACCGTTCATTATTCACTGAAAAATATAATGGCAAGACTCGCGTGCCTACATTTCTTCCGTACACAATGGAAGCTATCAGAAACACCAGATATTCAAAACAGCTATAACTTTATCTTAAAAACTCAATTACTTATCAGAACATTAGTATACTCCCATTTTCTCTTCACTTCGGGACCTTGCTGATTGACACCCTTGTGTAATAAGACTCTCCTAAAAATCTATCACCACAATTAAACAATAGTATTCATTACTGTAAACTCGCCCAAAGAGACTAAGGTTTGACACTCCAGAACGAAGTTTACCTATAATCATCATATGCATAAAGCTCTCACGTCGTCTTACATATAAACATACCATAAATGGTGTTTTTGATATGTAACTTAAATCTATAACACAACAATTAAATAAAGGGCACTGGTCTTAATATATAACTTCCATAATCCTGATAAAATGGACGTCTCAAGTTAAAATTATAATATAATTAACTAAGAGAAGAGGTACCGGCTTTAATATATATAAGTTTCATAGTTCCAATAATTGCAAGAGACACTATTTCTATTTCTTTCTCTTTTTTTCGTTTTTAGTTGCTTACTCTGACTTAAATGGTAGTTAGATACTCATTTGGAAGCAACAACAAAAAAAATTATAGAATACCTCCTGTGACTGGGGGAAAGAGGCAGAAATATCAGTAACTAAAATGGAAAAGTGGACTGCTTTAGAGGTTATCCGAGATAGCATTGGGGGTGGCGAAAGCTGGAGGCAAAGAAGGTTGTCGCCGCGCTGATGTCAATAGAGTAGCTGATGCGTCTACATCAGAAACCACATTGTACCAAAGCGGAGTAGATGTTCTTGGCTGTAGAAAAAAGCTTAATGACACGGTTACGCAAGCAAAAGATCTGCAACACAACTTGTAAAACTCGTATAAGTAACATGAAGTGAAGTGAATATCAAGTAGAAAATTTAAACCTTATTTGGTTTCTGGGAATAATGGTAGGGAGAATACACAGTGGGCTAATTCCATAAGCTATCTAGCACATAACAACTATTGAAGACGATGTAGTCCACCAAGGGAACGAGAAAAAAAAATATCGTAAGAACCATCTTACGCATAAACAAATCGTTTAGAAGAGGTCAACATAACATTATACCTCTAGCTGCAAGAAAAGGGCAGGAATACTCTCAGTTACATAAAAGTGGTAACACAGTGTTACCAGAGGGTCTAATGTCGGGTAACTCTAAGCTCTATGGACCCTGGGCTCATTTGAGCATCATTTCACCCATTCCATTCATCGTCCGATATGACTTAACGTTGGAGGACGTAAATTACAGAGAGAAAAAAAAAAGGGTCTAACATATTGTCCCAGTTTGTAAAAGAAAATTGTGCTGATTCACGTGGACCTTGAACAGCTATGCCGAGTGATAGCGAGACGTGTGATACTGGGTCAGCATAAAGCCACTATATCACTGTTCTGAGATGCAACAGCTGCATTAAGGATTATTACCTCCGGAAGGGAAGATGGTATGGACTGAGTTTATTAATGTGTACTACTCTCTCTCGAGGCAAACGAGCGTGCGGATCTCAAATCACATAATTGACGGGAGAGTGTTGCTTAACGACCATAAATGGCCCTTGATAACGGTGAAGGAATTTTGTCGTTAAACCTTTATTTCATGTGGGTGTAAAAAGTTTAACTGTCACCAGGTTTATAGTGTATGTCGTCGACCACTGTCGAGCAGACGTTTTTGCCTAATCTGTGCTGCTTTAATTCTCGCGCATGCAATTGTTCGTGCTTGGATGATGTCAGCTTGTGAGAGCCTGGGTAAATGGATTATTGGAGGAATATGTAAGCTGGACCTCCGTTGGCAGAATAGGATTTCTACCATAAAACAGAAAAAACGGTTAGTAGCCTGTGGACTCCTGAATAGCTGTATTATATGCCCAAGTAATGTGGGAGACGAATCCCAGTCCTTGTGCTTCGAGCCAACAAAATGACTGACCATATTGATAATGGTTTGATTGCATCGTTCAACCAACCCATTATAGGAAGGATTTTAGGCTGTAGTGAGGGTGTATTTAACTCCCATTAGCTTGAGAAGTTCTTTTACAATTTCGCTTAAAAATACTGTACCCCTATCGGATAACAGTGTAGAAGGGGCTCCATGACGACACTGAATGTTTTCTAAAATAAAACGGGTGACATGGGTTGCGGAAGCTGAAGGTAGGGCTCGTGTTTCAAAATATTTACTAAAATATTCCGTGGCCACTATAATAACCGTGTTGCCATCTCGTGTCTTATGTAAGGGTCCTATAATGTCAATACCAAAACTTTCACAAAGTTGGCCCACAGGAATAGGCTGCGGGAGACCCGCTGGCCGTAAATATTTTACTCCTTTGCGCGATTGACACGAGGGACAATCTTTTACAAACAGCTCTATATCTTTGCGCATACCAACCCAATTAAAACGGGAACTGATTTTTTCAAACATTTTACTGAATACCAGGTGACCCGCCATTACATTGTCATGATGAGAATATAGATTTTTAAGAGACTCCAGAATAACTAAAAGGTTTAACTCTCCACAAGCACTAGCATTTTTCCTATAAAGCACTCCGGAATTCAAAGTGTAGCAGGAGCCTTGCCGGCGCAATGAAGGAAGAGCTAAGTCAGGTTGTTCCACAGCTTCTATCAAAGGACTTAGAAGAGGGTCCGCCTTTTGTTGTATTGCTACCTCAGTGGGCAATAATAAGCACGTAGGCAGTTCCACGATTTCAGTATCTTTTTGGGGGGTTGGAGCACTTACAGGAAAGCAAGATAAACAATCAGCATCCAGGTGTAAATTTCCTGCTTTGTGAAGTATAGTTATGTCGTATTCTTGTAATTTCGAAGCCCGTGTCAATCTGCCAGTAACATCTTTCGTGGTGCGCAGATAGCATAGGGCATGGTGGTCAGACAACAAGAACCTAAAATGCATTAAAGGATAGACCATTCCCAACAATTCTAACTCAGTGGCACTAAAACGTTGTTCATGTTCATTAAGGGTTCGTGAAGTGTAGGACACTGGATGCAAAACATCATCCGTTCCTCTTTGATATAATATGGCACCAATGCCACCTTTGGAACTATCCACGTGAATTTCGGAATACGTCCCAGGTGTATAATGAGCCAAGATATGTTTAGATATCAGCAAGGACCACAGTCCGTCAAACGCTTTCTGCTGTTGATCAGATCATACGAAGGGTTGGTCTTTCCTAGTGAGGATGTGTAAGGGATGTGCAATTGTTGAAAAATTTCTAATAAAACGGCAATAAAAACTGAACATCGTAAACGGATTTAGGGATATTACCTAAATGGCTACAAGTTTGTCATCGTCATGTTCGATACCTGCAGGGGACACCTGAAACCCTAGCAGCTTTACTGGTTGCATTGCAAAATGACATTTAGAAGGCTTCAGTTTCAAATTTTTCTAGGCGCTGAAAAACAGTAGTTAGATTATTCAACATTTCTAGAAACGTAGAACCAAATACACGAATATTGTCTAGGTACACAATAGCTATTTTATATTTAAGATCACCCAATAACTTATCAGCCATTCGAAAAAAAATGACGGGGGGCATTTTTAAGTCCAAAGCTGAGTTTTTCAAATTCAAGCTGACCTTGAAAAATCACAAAACTAGTATATTTTTTATTTTCTTCTGCCACGGGGACCTGAAAATAAGCACTCAAAAGATCTAGGGTGCAAATCCATTGAGCTTTTCCTAAATAACTGAGAAGATCATCAATTAAAGGTAAAGCGAACAATGAAGTTTCAGTAACAGCATTGAGTTTCCTATAATCAACACAAAAACGATAATTATCGTCTGGATGCTTCACCAAAACAACGGGCGGTGCCCAGGGACTAGTGGATTCACGAATTATGCCAGCACACAACATTTCCTCACTTGCTGATTTATAATTTCTCGTTGCTTCTGAGAAATGTGATAAGGTCTTTGCCTAATAGGTTTAGGGTCCTAAAGATGAATTTCAAACTAGTCAAGGGATATTGTGCCCAGTTGTTGTAAACTGGTAGCAAAGGTATGCCAAAATTTTTATAGCAAATTTAACAAGAGATTTCTGTACTCCTGGGTAAGATTAGAATTAATATGAAATGTGGCATCATCAACAACATCTGTGACGTCATTCGGAGAGAAGTTGGTGGATTGAATTAAAGTAACTTCATGTACTTGTGCTAAAGCAGTACCTTCAAACAAGATTTTAGGTTCCGCAGTACGCACGGGGATACAAAAGTTGGTTTTTGCCTGACAGAAGATGGGCAGTATTTCAATAAGCTTCTTTTGCAAATGGCTTCTGCCGGTTCGGATAAAATTTGTGTAGCCAAAGTGGGATTGAATTTCACTGGTACAGGAGTAACACTAAAAGGTGAAAGTCGTATATCCTGTACACATGCAGCTTTGTTAGAGAAATCTGCCTCTAAGGGCTCCAAGGTAATCTGATCAGGGGGCACCCAAGACATTCCCAACAAGAAAGAACTGGGGTTTCTCCATGTGGCCTTTGTAATGTGATGCTAAAGTTAGCAAGGTCTAACACAGACTTGTAATTTAACAAGGATTCATTAATTATGCTTACGGCACTACCTGTATCAATCAAAATAGTGATAGGCTGCCGATTAATTGCACCTGAAAGTGACAAAACGGTAGCAGATGGCACTTAAGTACTACTAAAAGATTGTTCACCCACGTGATTTATGTCTGTAGGAGTGGCGGCCCGTTTTTTGAATTATTTGAAGGACTATAGCAATTAAGGGCGACGTGACCAGGTTTCCTACAAAATTAACATATTGGATGCCTATCAATGGTACGATCAGTTCTAGGTGGGTGCCATGTCACACCCTGCGGACTGCCCTGGCCTGATCTCCGATTTCTACTGGATGACCTGGCACCATAGGCTTCCCTAGTACCTCTAGGAAAATAAGTACGGGGGTGCATAAAGGTTACATTAGCCAGCTGTTGCTGCAAGCTCTTTAAGTCCTTAGACATTTCTGACAACTGGTGATCTACGCTATCTGGAGCGATAGTTTCCACTGTAGTGATTGTAGGGGTGGACACCAAATCAACACATTGCCCTGCCAAGAACCTAGATGTTTCAATTCTTCTGGCCAGCTGTAATAATGCCTTCAGAGAGGTTGGGTTGGGTGGCAAAACGTGCTCCGACAGGGAGGGTTTAAGGCCGCACATAATATGGCGAATTTGTTCACTCTCCCTCATATGAGGATCTACATGGTCACAGAGGGAAAGAATGTCATACACATAGTGCTCAGTAGGTTCTGTGACTTCCTGCACTTGCTGAAGTAGGCAGTATTCGAGAACGTCATCCTGAGCCACAGGGGTGAATGCATCACGCAAAGCAGTTTTCATCTGATCCCATTTAAAATCAGGTTGCCTGTGTGAAAAAGTACAGAACCAGGTAGCTGCCGCTCCGCATAGGTAACAAGGCAAAAATTGTTGCCTGAGAGGCTCAGTCCACCCATTAGCAGTTGCTATCAAGTCAACATTATAAAGGTAGGAACGAATGTTCTGCCCTGGTTTACCCTCAAAGGTTCCTGGATCAATAAAAGGATGGATAAGGGTGGACAAAGCCCTGGTAGACACTGTATGAACAATGGGGGAAACTTCAAGCGTATCAGCAAAGGACTGGGTGCGGTGGATTGGAGAAGGGGTTTGGAGGGGCTGCGATGCTGTGGAAGGGGTAGGTGTAGCAGCTAGAGTGTCACACGGTTGTAAAACAGTAGCGTGAGGAACGAGAGTTTTTGCAGAACGTAAACAAACGTGAGACATACTATATTCATACAAGCTAGCAAGATCTTTAGATAAAACCTGTATGTCTGTTACTGTTGCTTCTTGTGCAGTCACGTGCGAATCTAAGCTGTTCTTAAAATCTTAGGCATAATATTTCCTGCGATACAGGGCTATCAGGATCCAAATTCCTAAGATAGTCCATATACAATCACACTCAAGAATTATGCAAAATAGAATCTAACTAAATGTAAGAAAAATAAACATACTAAGTATAATAGATTGACCTGAAAAAGAAATTGTAATATGAACAAGGAAACCAGAATTACATGACATGAAGATGCAAAAATTTGGGGTGAAGGTACAAGTTCTTTTTTTGTTTTTAAATTTGGCGCTGTTCCGCCAGATGTACAAAATAGTGATTGAGCAGCATTTTTGGAGGTATGGGATGGAACCTTACCTCTCAAGAAAAACAAATTTTAGAGAGGTCGGTGTCTCCGCCAGATGTAACGTTCACGGATGCGCCAACGGCAGGTAAATTAAACTTAATCCATTGAACGTTACTAGGGGGGGGGGGGAGCTCAGGAAGGAGATGTCCCTAACAAGGTGTGGGTTACCGTGAAGGTGTTCCTTAATTCAACATTTGTCATGTAGTTCTGGTTAGAGAGGGTTTATTCTACAGAAACTACAACAGAACAACTTCCACCACAGAAGCTACATACAACCAAAAGAAATTACTTATAGGAGGACAACTGTTGCTGTTACCTGGGCTAAGGTTTCTGTTCCTGGCTTTATAATGTTCATTCCTGGAGATTACAGACATGGCTGTCAGAGAATCAGGCGACGCAGGTTTCGGTAGCACGTGAGTGACTCTTCCCGCTTGGGCCAAAACCAGGGGGTTTAAGTGCTGAAACTCTGCTGAAACAGCAACTGACTCAATGCTTCGTCAGCTCAGTCAGAAGGCCTTCGACCTCCGCCTAACAGCCCAGCATGGCTTGCAAACTACCTGACCGGATGTCGTGTGTACCGATATTCCATCTTCCAAGTATATAATTTTTACCAATTTCATCATTTTCAAAAATGTACCAAAATATTAACGTCAAAATATTTTTGGATTATCACCTGATTCTTTGTCAAAGCTTGGTGGACTGATATCATTAAGTGAATATTTACACCTTCATTATGGCCCTGATTATGAAACTGTGTGTGAGGGCATGTTTTGAGTGTTTTATGGTAATTAACATCATTGTCTGGGCTCACAAAATCACTACACTCACTTATTACATCACCCGGATTTGGATTATTATTCACATTACCAGGTAAATAGCCATCAGTAACATTTCCAATTCTAGACATGTCTTTTACATTGTCTACCTTACTTGCCTGCAATGCAATCACAACCTGTGTTAATTTATTAACGTTATCTTTTTCTTTTTCTAAATTTTCCTTCACTTCTCGAATTTGTACTACTATTTCATCTTTTACTTTATTTACCTCACCAAGATACAAATTCATTTCCTCTTGGTGTGGTTTTGTTTCTTCATATTGTAATTGCATTTCAGTTCTCATCATTTTGATTCTTTGATCTAACTTATTTTCAATCTCATCTTTTTGTTTATCTTTTATCTCTGTTTGCTGTTTCATGAATGCCTCTAGTTCTTTATTTACTCCTAATCTTATTTCATGTTTCACATTTTCCTGACCTAACCTAGTTTCTTGAATCATTTCTCCTAATTCTTTAACCTCAGTTTCAAATTTTTCCATATTTTCTCTGCACTCTTTCCTACCTTCTCTCATTTCTTCTGCTAATTCACATCCTATTTCTATTTTTAATTTCTGTGTCAGTCTGACCTCTAATTCACTTATATCTTTTGTATTCCTATCAATCTTCTCTGATAGATTAACTTCTAAATTACTTATTTTTTCACTCATATTATTGTTCATATTACTCATTTTATCACTCATATTCTGTTTGAAACTACTCATTAATTTATTCATCATTGTCGCTAACGTTTCCAACGTCATCTCACTATCCTTACTCATTCCTACTTCCTCCCTAACTCTTATATGTCATTTTTCTACTTCATCCCTAACTTCTCTACTTTGTGTCTCTACTTCTTCCCCCTTATTTGCTTCCTTTCTATTTTAAATATTTCTAACTATTTTCTGATTTCTTAACAACATAAAATTTGCAACTACTGTATCAAAACTTTGTCTTCTAAATATTCTTACTTTGAGTTGCTCTCTTCTTTCTTCTTTCTTCTCTTCTTATACTCACTTGTAGATGTATATCCAACTCGCGATAAATTTCTACTTTCACGTTATTCCTCGCCCCTATTCGTTGGGTGCCATCTTGTAGCAGTTTATTGAGATGATGGTGGATGCTGATGAATTTCTCACCTTTGGTGACGATCTTGAAGAAATCTAGATGTTTCCCTGGCAACTCTGGATCTGTAAGCAAATCAGTAATTCTGGAGCGATGAGTTCTTTTCCCCAGAGTCGTAGTATCGGGGCTGAGGAAGTTAACATTACTATTGCTGAAGAATGGACAAATAATTCTTTTCTTTTTCAAACATGAAGATTTAAGTCTTCCGAAACATTTCCAAATTGTGATACAAATTTAAATAATATAAATGTTTTTCTTTAACAAACGATGACTGGTGTATTGATTAACTAATACTCTCTTACACACACTATTTGTGTATCTTAAATGCACACTCAAAAATAATTCTGCACAACCTCAGAGAGACACAAATGTACGTCTTTCTCATACAATGTTCTTAAGCAGAAGCAAGATCTTTGAGACATATAACAACTTCCTCTCATATGAGGTTGTCATGGTTACACATCACCTACCTTACATTATATCGCTATTTCATTACATATTTCAATTCCTTTAACTATTCTTTTTAACAACATGAAATATTGCTACAACCATATATATATATATATATATAAAATCTCTTTAATCTGTCTTCAACACGGGAGATAGGTCATTATAGACTTTAATGATGGCAGTGAAACTCCGTCAGATGATTCTGGTGAAGACTAAAATTCTCAGGTTGTTACTGCAATATCAGAGATGGATAAATTATGCATTTTATATTTATTGTATAATTATACTGCATATTTAACCAATGCATTTATTACCCACACTTAGCTTTGTATTATAGATTCTAATCATAGCAATATTGTATTTTATAAAGATAGTTTGGTCTTCGACATTAAAATTTCTTCCAACTGGATTAAATGTGTAGGTTTTTAAAAGCAGTAATAATTTTTATTTGTAATAGCAATACAGGAATGTTATGTATTAGAGTGTATTTTATTATATTGTGCATATTATTGTATTGTGCATATTATTATATATATTCCTATATTTTATAATAATTCATTATATTTATGAATTCTCAGCCAACTAATGACTGTGTTGCACTGACAGCATTTGAAAACTTTTAGTAAAAAAGGCCGGATCATAAATTGAGCACCAGAATGGGGAGAGGCTACTCTAAATTAAAGTGTCGACGGACCATGGGATGGGGAAGCAATGTTAAGAATATGGACATACTGTATATATTATTTTCATTCTCCTATTTTTTGTTACAGGTAACAGAAAATAATGTTGCATGGCAGCGATTCATTCCTTCTGGACCAGTAGCTCTTCTTCCTGTAAGTATTCTTTCAGATGGGTGAACTAAATAAAGTTAACCTAAAAAATAACTGTTTTTATGTTTGATTTTTATTATAATAATGGAATGCAGAAATCATGTTAATTGTTACTAATGGCAAGAGCTCAGTCGGATTCCATCTTGAAAAAATCCTTCTGGTTAAGGTCTTGTGATGAAAGAGCAGTTAAAATGTACAAAGAGCTCAGTTGTTTCCATAACTTTTTGACTAGAGCAAGCTGGGTGTACTGGGTGGAAGGGATAATAAGATATAAGTTTAGAACAGGGCTGGCAAGATGAACTCTCAGAGTGTGAAATGCTTTACCCCTACAATCACCCCTTCCTTTTTCCTTCTATATGGTACGTAAACAGACAGGCAACATGTGCTACAGCAGTGGTCCTCAGGTTTTAGATGAAACCTCTTATGCAAAATAATCAAATGCATACTTTTGAACTCAAGAAGTTTCTAGGAAAGCACAAAGAGAGTTAATGACACTAGAGAATATGAGTGAAAGACACAGCACCATTTCTAGATGGTTCATATTGGCATTGTGTGATAAACAGCCCTCTCACCACCTTAGACAAATCTTAAGCTGACAAAACCAGTGCTATAGAATTAACGTGTTTGTTACCTTTGTTTTGTTATACAGTAGTTGTTATGCAGTGCTAATTATTTCCCTTATGCTGCTAAGGACATTTAAATAGTTTATATATTGTTTTCTTAAAAATAGAGCTCACAGTTTATCTAAAAGTGCATTGAAATTGTTTAAAATGTACATTGTTAGGTAGTGGCACAGTCATAATGATGCTGCCTTAATTTACACAATTGGTATGTTACGGTTTTCTTTTTATGCATTTCTGTTTGAAGTCTGGCTGCAAACTAGATGAACTTAAATGTAAAACACAGTAAAGAGGTTCAACCAAAATGCTACTGCAAAGCAGGCTCTTGTTCATTGTCAATACGTTAAACAGTTGTTCATATTGACAAGGAGTAAGAAACAAGGCCAGTAATTTGCTTGCAAAGAGATACAGCTTGGGAAATGTTTTTGGCTGTGAAGCATGCAAATCCAAACCATATTTTTCTAAACTGCGCATTGGTGTGTTGCTTTGAAGGCTTATAGGCTCCAGCATGAGTGTCATTGAAATGCCTCCTGAGGATGAAGCTCATAATGTATCCAATGTTAGTAATAGGGGCAGTATTTATATTGTCACCGATAGCATTGTTGTGCTTGCCGCGACAAGCGGGAGTCGGGCGCGTGGGCAGGAGAGCTGGACGCTTGTGAAGAGAAAGAAAGAGACAGAGAGAGGCTCCGGAAATTTCTTTCTCTGAGATCTTAGAAGAACTGAAAGAAATGTAGACGGCAAACGACAACCTCACCACCGAGCTGAAAGAAATGACAACAACGAATGTCACTCTCGCTATGAAGACGGAGGGGGTGAATAATAACCTGGCCGCAAAGATGATCGAAATGAAGGCCGAATTAACCACCGAAATGAAAGCGGAGAACGTCAGCCTGGCCACGGAAATGAAAGCGGCGAACGACAGCCTGACCACAGAAACGAAGGCTGCGAATGAGGTCCTCGCCGCCAAATTTGAAGAGCAGTAGGCCGGCATGAGGGATGATACAGTAGAATTATCTTGAGGTGGCAGCTGAGTAAAGATTTACACTAAATGAATTAGTCTATTACCACGTCTGGAAGCAGAGCGGTAATGACTTCTGGATGTGGAACAGTTGATGCCTGCACCATCAATGGCTGCACATGTAGAAATCATTCGAACTCGACTTCCAGGTGTAGCAATTGACTAATTCATTTAGTGTACATCTTTACTCAGCTGCCACCTCAAGATAATTGTAGTATAAAACCGAGCTGGGCAAGCAAATGGGTTAAGTGGACGAGCGCGTCGAAACCTGGCGAACCGCGTTAACGACTTAGAGGGAAAGGCCGACAGCAACACCAAGTCCCTGAACGCCAAGGTGGAGGACATCGTCGGCAGAAGACGACGCGCTGGGACACCACGCAATATATGTGCGCATCAAACCACCGAAGTACGACGGCATGTCAACTTTTGAAGTCTTCCGCCGCCAATTCGACACAGTGGCCAAGCACAACAAGTGGTCGCCAGAGGAAGGGGCCGCACAGCTAATAGCCAGCCTCCAGGGACGAGCAGAACGCGATCCAGACAGTGGTGGCGCCCAAAGACATCTGGGAGGCCCTGGAAAACCGGTTTCGAAACCACCTCTTGGCCGCAGCCTACCGCAGCCAACTAAAATCAAGGACGCATGGGGAGCCGCTGCAGGAGTTCGCCCTGGCAGTCGAACAGCTGACCAGGAATGCCTTGGTCGACCTCCCACCCAAATTCGTATCCCGAGAAGCCGATTACTCCTTCGTCGACGGGGTACGAAATGCGGAGATACGTCAGCGCTTAACGCGTGGCGACTATAAGACCATCCACGAGGCGCTAACGGCCGCATTGAAGATGGAAGCGGCCAATGTAATGGCTACCCCGACCTCGAAGACAAGGAGTATCCGCTACTATGGAGACCGAAGACCAAATCAAGAACGCCGTCAAAGACCAACTGGCCTGTGTTGGGAGTGTGGCCAGCCGGGACACCTGGAGAGAGACTGCCGATACCAAGGGAAACAGCTGGAAAAACGTGTGATCGCCGGTGTGGTGAGGGTCACGTCGGCGCCGTTGCTACCATTCCCTCGAGTGACACTGCGAGCCGTCAACCAACGTACGGATGACAGCTCATCGCGGATGGTTGGGCGAAAGGGAGGCCGTGCTGCGTGCTTGTGGACACCGGGACATCCGTTACTGTCATCAGACCCGACGTAGCCAGGGGTTTGCTGTCGAAAAAGTCGAGCCGACCATACCAGCTAGTGACGGCATCGGGCGACACCTTGCCCGTGGAGAGGAAGGCCCTGCTGTGCCTTCCGTCTGTGGGTGTTCGTCGCGAAGGTGTCTGAGGAGGTGATACTGGGACTGGACGCCCTCAGGAGCCACGAGGCGACGGTCGACTTCGGCAGGAAGGTTCTACGGCTCAAGGGAGAAGAGGTGATGCTCCGGCACCTCGAAGAACGCCTTGGAATGTGCAGGGTCATTCTGAGAAGACGTGGTTGTCCCCGCGAGAAGCGAGGTGTTGGTGGCGGCGCGACTGGAAGGCCAGCGGACGAAGAACATGGTGCTAGACCAGAAGCCGCCTGTGCATGGACTCTGTGTAGCCAGTACATTGTTGCCGTGCCGAGAGGAGGTGCCGGTGAGGCTGCTCAATCCAACAGACACCAATCACGACGTCCAGGCCAGGACGGAGTTCGGGACATGCGAGCACATTGTCAGCGTAACGGCAATCTACAACACCCAGGAGCTGGTGCCGACGCAATACCGGGAGCCCCGGCTGGAAGGCTTACTGGTGAGGGCGGCCGACCACCTGACCGCAGAACAGCTAGAGAAGGTTGACAACTGCTGAGACGATACCAACGCCCCCCCCCCCTCCAGGGGCCTACTACGGTAGGTACGGGATTGGTGCACCCGGAGTCTTGAGCCGAATCTCTCGATTGGGTTCCTCCGTGAGGTGAGAGAGTTCTTTCAAACGCCCAAAACATGGTCCACTTCTGTGTTTGACCCAATTTATTTCTTTATTTATTCTTGTCCTGCGCCGTGGCGTAGCGGGCTAGGGCAGCATGCCTTGGTCCCTGGCCACGCAAAGTGGCCCGGGTTCGATCCCACCCATGCGGTGGGGATTTTAGGTCCCGGGTATAGAACCGGTGCCCACTCAGCATCGTGAGGAAAGTGAGGAGCTTACGCTAGGTAAGCGGCCCAGGTCACGGAAACCAACATTCCGGCTGGGGATGCCGAGATGCTGACCACATCTCCCCGTATCGGTTGGATGATCATCCACCTCTGCCGTGCGTAAGTGGGCGTGAGGCCGGCAGTCGGTTTGGTAGGCCTTGGCCCTCTAAGGCCTGTTGCGCCATGGGCTATTATTATTATTATTATTATTATTATTATTATTATTATTATTATTATTATTATTATTATTATTATTATTATTATTATTATTATTATTATTATTATTATTATTATTATTATTATTATTATTATTATTATTATTATTATTATTATTATTATTATTATTATTATTATTATTATTATTATTATTATTATTATTATTATTATTATTATTATTATTATTATTATTATTATTATTATTAATTATTATTATTATTATTATTATTATTATTATTATTATTATTATTATTATTATTATTATTATTATTATTATTATTATTATTATTATTATTATTATTATTATTATTAATTATTATTATTATTATTAATTATTATTATTATTAATTATTATTATTATTATTATTATTAAGTATTATTATTATTATTATTATTATTAATCCTCCTTGAACACAAGTCTGACGGATAACCTAGCGCGGGTTGGCGGAGTGCGAAACGCAGGGGGTGACTGGGTAATGCGTAATTGCCTGCCTCTGGTCATCATGTAGGACTGTGTTCGTATCCGCTGATCAAGGTCAGTCCCGGGGAGGGGCCATTGCATGAGTTGGTACACTCCTGAAGGCGATTAGGTCCCTTTGTCTTAGCACTGGGAGGTGAGTCTGAGGTGAGCTAGGTCCAGGTCAGGACTCACAGCTAAGTCGGGGTGGCGCCCAGGATGTGAGCACGCCATCGGAGACGTTTGCAATGGTAGAGGGCACTGTCGCTATGAGAACTGATAAAATAAACCAAAAGGTTAAGAAAAGTGGAAAGGAAGCAGCTGAGTATTGTGGTCCTCGCTATTTGGTTGTTACTAGAACTTAAGAAGGTCGAAAATTTACTGACATGAACCCGTTTATTATTCAGAAGGGTTTGGATGATATTGCTGGTTCTGTTAGGTCCTTTATTCCATCTCGCAATGGCATGCTCTTAGTCGAAGCTGTTTCAACGTCGCAAGCTGTTATAATTTTGAAATCCAATATGCTTGCGAGCTATCCGGTGTGCGTTGAATTGCATAGGACTCTGAACTTTTCTCGCGGTGTTGTAAACACCAGCGCACTGGACGGAATGTCCAATGAGGAGGTTCAGGAAAACTTGGCGGAATAAGATGTGAACAAGGTATATTGATACCACCCCAAAGAAGTCCACGGCAGTGCCTGCGGAGGGAGTAGCTGGCGGACGCAGACTTGGGGCCACTCTTGAGAGAAGTGGAGGCAGGGATGGGGACATCGCACCCAAAATCGCTGCATACAAGTCGTACTGGGCCTAATGGGACTCACCGAAGACCAAAAAGAGCGTGCTTACTTCGTGTATGGGAACCATCCGATGGGAAGACGCACAGAGAACAGTTGGTACTTCACCGGAGTAAGATCCCGGAAGTCTTGGAGGAAGTGCACCAGGTACTTCAGGAGGACACCTGGGAGCAAGCCGAACGATCGACGAACTCCGACAGCCCTACTACTGGCTGAGGCTCCGAGCAGACGCTGAGAGATGGTGCCGTCAATGTCACGTGTGCGCGGCGAGTGGCGGCCCCCAGACTAGGAGCCGGGGTCACATGCAGTAGTACAACGTTGGAGCGTCGTTCGAACGCATCTCTGTCAACATAGCTGGACCATTCCCATTGTCCCACCGAAGCAACAAAAGTACCTGATGGTGGTCGTGGGCCACTTCATCAAGTGGCTGGAGGTGAATACCATCCCGAACCAGGAGGCGACGACGTCTACCGACTGCCTCGTGGAGCAAGTGTTCTGCCGTTTTGGGGTGCCGTTAGAGCTCCACAGCGATCAGGGTACCACTTTTGAGTCCAACCTAATGAAGGAGGCACTAGAAAGACTTGGGGTTAACAAGACCCGCACAACATCCCCAGTCAGACGGCATGGTCGAAAGGTGCATCGAAACCTTATAAGAACACCTGAGGAAGGTCGTGGCCAGCCATCAGTTAGACTGGGACGTCAAGGTGCCGCTGTTCTTGCTGGCTTACCGCTCGTCGACACACAACACCACTGGGTTTAACCCGGCAAGCTTAATGTTTGGCCGAGAGCTACGCCTCCCTTGTGACCGGGCCTTTGGGAGCCCCCGGAAGCGCAACAGCCAACAACCGAGTATGGGGGAAACACCGCAGACAATCTCCACGACATGTATAATGGCTCGTCAGAACATCCAGATGGTGAGCGACCGCATGAGAACCCGTACAACAGGCAAGCCAAAAGCCAAGGATTCCAGTAGGGTGACCAGGTCTGGTGTTACTATCCTACCCGGACCAAGGTATGCTGCCCATAACTTCAACATCCTTGGCAAGGACCGTAACGGGTGGTAAAGAGAATTAACGTCTCAGAGTTAACGAAGTCTACCGCATCCAGGGGCCGCGCCGTGGCTCTGGTTAGACCGCTTGGCTCTCACCAAGGCGGCCCGGGTTCGATCCCAGGCGACCGCAAAGTGAGATTTGTGGTGGACAACACGGTTCTGGGGCTGGTTTTCTCCGGGACCTCCGGTTTCCCCGCCATCTCATTCCACCAGTGCTCCATCTTCATCTCATGAATCATCAGTGTCACCGCCTGCGTTGCCGCAGGTAGTAAAAGCGGGCGTTAAACACTACACATTTCATTTTATTGACCGCATCCAGAAGGTGCTCCGAGGAAAGATGTTGGTGGTACACCTTAATCATCTGGCCCGTTACGATGGTGCTGTTCGGGAAGACCAGCTTTGAGGAGGGGGCAGTGTCACCGATGGCGTTTTTGTGCTTGCCGCAACAAGTGGGAGCCGTGCTCGTGGGCAGGGGAGCTGGACCCTTGCCAGGAGCAAGAAAGAGACAGAGACAGGCTCCGGAATATTCTGAGTTTCTCTTGCCACCGCGAATGTTCTCGGAAGGTCTGCGGCATTCTAGAAACAATGACTGGAGGTATAAATACCGGCAAGTGTTTAGAAGCAGCAGTTGTGTGTAGTTGTGTGATGGTTATTACGACAGTGGACGTTTGTAGTGTACCGTAGTGAAATGAAATGACATGTGTAGTGTTTAACGCCCGCTTTTACTACATCCTTTACCGCAGGCGGTGACACTGATACATGAGATGAAGATGGATCATCGGTGGAATGAGATGGTGGGGGCAACAGGAGGTCCCGGAGAAAACCCGCCCCAGTGCCTTGTTGTCCACCACAAATATCACTTTGCGGTCGCCTGGGAATGAACCCGGGTTGCCTTGGTGAGAGCCAAGCGGTCTAACCACTGAGCCACGGCGCGGCCACTGCCGCAGTGATTTCTTTTATCTGTTTTTCGTGCGATGGAGCACTGAGTTGACCTTGAAGACAGCCGATTGTCAGTTTCACGTCTTTTTACGGCAATAAAGAGTGTTCTAAATTTCTACAAACCAGACTTTTGATTCTGCGTCATACTGGCATCCGCCTTGCCTCAGGAGCTTTCCGCACCAGTCGAGTCGACTGCCTGTATGCAGACTCAGGCGAACCTCCACTCCATATTCGTCGCTCGCTGTTACTCTGCTCGTACGTCTCGAAGTTGGCAAGTTACCCCAATCCTCCTTGTTTCAAACCAGTTCTGTGTCCAGATTTAGTCCACCGTTATATGCGCCCTGGTTCTCGGACACGCCCCATGGGAATAAGATTTCGGGATCGCCTACATTCGCATGGCCTCCGAATGCCTCGCGTGGAGAGGTCGTCCATCAGCCCTTATCCTGCTTGGCAACTCGATCGTTCGCGGTTCGATCTCGCTCTTTCCAGCAACTCTAGACTCGCTACTCCACATTCGGTGTTCCAACAACTTTTTGCCGAATTACTGGGCCGAATTACTATGTTCCGGTCTTTACGGACGGTTCTCAGTTAGGTAGCACTACGGGTTGCGCGTTCTTCATTAACGGTGAGGCTCATAAATTTCGACTTCTGGACTCCACTTCGGTCTTCTCAGCAGAGCTGTATGCCATCTACTATTTGCTCCTTTTTATTTGCAAGTTAGCCCCTGGCTCTTTTATTGTTTGCACTGACTCTCTAAGTGCTCTTCAGGCCTTGCAACAGCACACTGCCGTTCACTCCCTTGTTTTAAAAATACAGGCCCAGATCTCGCAAATGCTCGGTCGAGGATACCATTTTGTTTTTACTTGGACCCCAGGCCATGTGGGCATTTCCGGGAACGAGGAGGCGGACGCGGCTGCTAAGTCCTCTTGCCCTTTGCCCCGGAGTTTAACAACTACGGTGCCATACCAGGATGTGCGTTTTTTCCGTCGCCAGCTCCTATCTGCTTGGCAGCGATCCTGGACAGCTTTAGAAGGCACACAACTCCGGGCGATAAAGGAGAGCGTACAACCCTGGCCAACTTCCTGCAGGGATAACCGGCGGGCCGAGGTGATACTCACCCGGCTGAGAATTGGGCACACAGAGCGACTCATGGCCACCTGTTAAGAGGGGAACCGGCCTCTGTGTGTGCTCCGTGTGCAGTACGCCTCACTGTGCGGCATGTATTGCTGGATTGTCCGCAGTACGCCCGCGTTCGCCAGGCAGTAGGCTTGGGGACTAACTTGCTGGCTGTTTTAGGGGACGACCCAGGGGCCGTGGTTAAGGCACTGCGGTTTGTTACCGAAAGTGGTTTTAATAAACAAGTCTGACTTGGATTTTATATTTGTTAATTTTAGCGATTTTAAATTATTAGACTTGGTACGGGTTTTTTATGTACTTTTAATAGTTCAGTGTTATTATTGTATTTTACCTTTTAGCTTAATTTGTGTATCTTTTAGATTTTAGTGTTGACTTTGGGCCCAAATGAACTTGTTGTCGACGGGCCCTAAAACACCACACACTCACTCACTCACTCACTCTTGTAGCTTGGTCGCTTTCCCTCTATCCATATTCAGCTCCTCTTCGCCTATAGAGAATTAAACACACTCTATAGCCCAGGGTCGGGGGGCGTGGACCCGGGAGCAAGTCTTGACAGCCCCTACAGCCGCGTACACACGCAAGTCGCTGTAGGTATAACCACTTCTCTTTATCCTTTGGCAGGGGGTTAACTGCCAAAACTTCCGACCCCACACACGAGCGACTCATGGCCATCTCTTAAGAGGGGAGCCGGCCCCTGTGTGTGCTCCGTGTGGAGTACGCCTCACTGTGCGGCATGTACTGCTCGATTGCCAGCAGTACGCCCGCGTTCGCCAGTCTTTGGGCTTGGGGACTAACTTGCTGGGTGTTTTAGGGGACGACCCAGTGGCCGTGGTTAAGGCACTGCGGTTTGTTGGTGAAATCGGTTTTAATAAACAAGTCTGACTTGTATTTTATATTTATTAATTTTAGAGATTTTAAATTATCAGTACTGGGATGAGTTTTTATGTGCTTTTAATAGTTGAGTGTTTTTATTTTATCTTACTTTTTAACTTAATTTGTGTAGCTTTTAGTTCTTAGAGTTAACTTCGGGCCCAAATGACCTTGTTGTCGACGGGCCCTAAAACACCACACTCACTCACTGATTCTACGTAACTCTTGCAGTCACAATATTTTGAGTCTTGGCAACCCTGAATGTTGTAGGTGGCATATGACGTTTCCAATGGGAAGTTTGACATTCTTGGTCATAATCTATTTCAGACATTTTATCAGTAGATCCTCATTTGTTCTGTTTACATGAACTTGAAAATTCTGTCTCAACAAAAACGTGGAATTAACTCATGAAAAATGCCCCTCAAAATCCAACCGATGTGGTCCTCGTCCCGAGGGGTGGGCGACAGGAAGTAGGGGACCGACTGATGGGTTGATGTACGGCAGGGAGTTGGTGTGCCCCAGTGCCACTACGGCTGCCGAGAATGCCCATCAGTGACCCAGAAAACTGCAGAAGAGGCTCTGGCTTAATATCTCGATTGGGTTCCTCCGAGGGGTGAGAGTGTTCCTTCAAACGCCCAAATCATGGTCCACTTCGGTGTTTGACCCCATTTGTTTTCCTTTTCTCTTTCTTTTTCCTCCCTGAACACATGTTTGACAGGTAACAGCGCGAGTGGTTGGAGCGGGAAGCACAAGAGATGACGGGTAACGCGTAATTCCCAGCCCCTTGTTACCATGTAGGACTGTGTTCGTATTCGCTGATAAAGGACAGTCCCTGGGAGGGGCCATTGCATGAGCTGTTACACTCCTGAAGGCGATTGGGTCCCTCTGTCTTTACACTGGGTGGTGTGACCCTGAGGTGAGAAAGGTCCAGGCCAGGACTCCCACCTAAGCCGGGGTGGCGCCCAGGATTTGAGCACACCATCGGGGACGTTTGCAATGGTAGAGGACATTTTCGCTATGGCACCTAAATTTAAACCAACAACTGCGAAGGAAAGGAAGTAGCTGAGCCCTGTGGTCCTCGCTACTTCGTCGTAACTAGATCTGAGGAAGGCAAGAACTTTCTGTCACTGAACCCTTTTGTGATTCAAAAGGGTTTCGATAAGATAGCTGGTCCGGTGAAATCTTGTACTCGATCAAGAAATGGCACGCTCCTGGTGGAAGCTCATTCAGTCTCCCAGGCAGCGGTTATATTGAAGGCAAACTTTTTGGGCAGTTGCCCGGTAAACGTCACAATCCACAAGAGCCTGAACTCCTCTCGCGGTGTGGTCAACACCCGTGCGTTTGACGGTATGACCAACGAGGAAATTATTGAGAACCTCCAAGACCATGGTGTGACGGCTGTTTACCGGGTGCAGCGCAGAGAGCGAGGGGAATTGGTGCCTACCCGTACCCTTTTCCTGACCTTTGACCAGGTAGATCTCCCACAAAGGATCAGGGCAGGGTATGAGACCATTGAAGAGTGCCCCTATATTCCAAACCCACTGAGATGTTACAAGTGCCAGCGCTTCGGGCACACTAGCGCGTTCTCTACCTCTACGCCTACATGTTGTAACTGTGCGATGACACAGCACGATGGTGCGTGTTCATCGCCAGTTAAATGTGCGAACTGTGCTGGAGAACACCCATCCAGCTCCCGAGATTGCCCACGCTTTGCTGAGGAAAAGGCGATCCAAGAGATACGGGTGAAAGGGAAGGTTTCCTTCTTGGAAGCCCGGAAGCTCGTGCGTACTCGTATACCATCCATCCCGCAGTCCGCTACTTATAGCGTAGTAGCAGCTAAGCCGGTGCCGCGGAGAGAGATCGCCACTCAGACCAGCGATATCGGTGAGGCCACCATCTCTGAAAAAATCCTGATCCCGAAGCCTGCCAAACCAACACCCTCATCCCCATCTATGCCCCCTAAGCCGTCTCGCCAGCAGTGTCACCGGCAAAAGCCTCTACTTCCAAGACCGATAAGCCCATTTTGTACGATGCACCGCCAAAAACGTTCAAGACTACATACAAGAAGTCCGATTTCCTCAAAGATACCAGCAAGCCGGCCAGCCACAAGAAGAGTCCGAGGGCTTGTAAAAGTTCCTGCTCTGAGGAGTCTTCAGGCGAAGACTCGGATCGACGCTTGTCATCCTCGTCGATCTCCATATCGAATCATTTTAGGGTCCTTGAACCGAAGTTCTCCATCGGGAAAGGGGCGTCATCCGTATAGGAAATGGATCAGGAGTATACGGACCTCACTGTCAGGAAGGCTTTCAGGAAGCGACCCGATAATCCGGATGTTAAAGATGTTAGCCCAAAACCTAAAAAGAAAGGTAAATTAATCCGGTCACCTTCCAAGTCCTCGTAAAGTGGATTAACCTTTAACAACCTATTTCAATGTTCCAATGGCGATCCTACAGTGGAACATATGTGGGCTTAGGGCACATCGCCCAGAGCTCGATTTGTTACTTAGTAAGCAAGATCCCTTTGTCGTGTGCTTACAGGAGACTAAGCTACGTCCCCATGATTCCTTCCAACTCAGGCGGTATACTCCCTTCAGGCGTGATCTTGATCCTGAAGAGGTTATTCCTGCGCACTGAGGCACTATGGTTCTCGTTAAGAATGAAATGTGTAGTGTTTAACGCCCGCTTTGACTACATATGGCGCCGCAGGTAATGTTCTCGTTAGAAATGACGTATATGTTGACCATATACCTGTACGCACTACCGTCCAGTCAGGTGCTATACGTATAATCTTTCCGACGATACAATTGGTCGCCTGCAGTATCTACGAGGGCCGTTCAGAAAGTAACCTCCGGTTGATTGCAAAAAATTCACCAAGTTAAATAAAAATATTTTAATATATACATCTCACAACTACATGTTTGCACTATTTTTCTACATAGTCTCCATAACGATTGAGGCACTTATCGTATCTGTTCACAAGCTTTGAAATTCCTTCTGCATAAAAATCACCCGCTTGTGCCTGGAGCTAGCCTGTGACCGCATCTTTGAGCTCTTCGTCGTCATCAAACCGCTGGGTTTGGCAGGCGAATTTGAATGTGCCCACATCTTTGATTGTTCTTTTGTCTCAGGGTTCTTGTGCTTAATCCAGGTTTCGTCCCCGGTCACGATTCTGTTTAACAATGGTTCACCTTCGTCCACATAACGTGACAGAAAGTCTAATGCAGAGGCCATTCTTTGAGTTTTGTGGTGGTCGGTAAGAATTTTGGGCACCCATCGTGCACAGAACTTACGGTAACCCAATCTTGCTGTCATTATCTCGAACAAGAGAGTCTTAGAAATCTGTGGAAAATCAGTAGACAACTCCGACATTGTGAAACGTCGGTTTTCACGAACTTTTGCATCAACTGTCTGAACGAGTTCGTCCGTCACCAATGATGGTCTACCACTCCTCTCTTCATCATGAAAGTTTTCTCGTCCACTTTTAAATAAACGTACCCATTCACGGACCACTCCTTCACTCATAACTCTTGGTCCGTACACGGCACAAAGCTCACGATGAATAGCTGCTGCAGAATATCCTTTGGCTGTAAAAAACCTTATAACAGCACGCACTTCACATTTGGCGGGGTTTTCTATTGCAGCACACATTTCAAACGGTCACAAACACTAAACTAGCGCAGATACGACGTTCACTTGACCACGGCTTGATACCGACTGACCTGCTGAGTGCGTGAATGCACAGATGGCGTCGCTACTCCCGCCACTACCCGCACTGTGACCGATTGGAGGTTACCTTCTGAACGGCCCTCGTATATTCCACCTTCAGAAGACTTATCGCTTACTGCGCTACAAGCTCTGGTTGCCCAGTTGTCCACTCCCTTTCTGTTGGTGGGAGACCTCAATGCCCATCACCCTCTCTGGGGTTCTACCCGAACTTGTGCGAGAGGGAGAGTGCTCTCCGACTTTCTGAACAGTAACCACCTGGTGCTCCTGAACACCGGAGAACCTACATTTCTTTCCGATGCATTCAACACCTTTTTCGCATCTGGATTTGGCAATATGCTCATCCCAGTTAGCAATCTCCCTCCAATGGAACGTCATCTCTGACCTCCAGTCCAGTGAGCACTTCCCGTGTCTCATCAGTCTCCTAGCACACAACGTGTGTTCCACACGCTTGTCTACCTGGCGTTTCGATAACGCCAACTGGGCCCTTTACACCGGGTTGGTGGTTTTTAGTTATGATGAGCACGCCTCTGTTAACGAGCTCGTTAAACATCTTGGCGAGCGTATACTTTCCGCCGCAGAACGGTCTATTCCGCGTTCGTCTCCCAATCCCCGTCGACGTCCTGTGCCATGGTGGACGGATGACTGCCGGATTGCAATCCGTGCTCGTAGGCGTGCCCTTAGGGTTTTCCAACGCCACCCCACACTGGAGAACCTTATTCATTATAAGAAGATGCGTGCCAGGGCTAGGCGAATAATTAAGGAAAGCAAAAGGACATCTTGGAAAGCTTTTGTGTCGTCTTTTAATCGCCATACACCTTCTTCTATTGTATGGGATAGGATACGGCGCGTGGCCAGAAAATCGAACCACATGCCGATTGGTGGTCTTGAAACCCCTTCATGCGTCGTCGTGGATCTGTTTGACGTGGCCAACAGCCTTGGCAGTGCCAAGGTGTCTAGCTCAGATAATTACGCTCCTGAGTTTCTCTCGCTTAAGAACCAGGTAGAATCTCAAGGTTTCTGCTTTCTTTCTGGAAACCTTGAAGACTACAATCGCGACCTCGCGACCATCTGCAGAAGGACCAGACGGTATCCACGTGCGATTCTTAAGACATCTCTCTCCCGAAGGGAAGGCTTTCGTACTCGAGGTCTATAACCGTATCTGGGTTGACGTCAGTTTTCCTGATAAGTGACGGGAGGCCTCCATTATTCCAATTTTGAAGCCTGGGAAGGACCGACATCTGCCTTCCAGCTACCGTCCTATTTCCCTCACCAGTTGCGTCTGCAAGGTGATGGAAAGCATGATCCGTGGGCGGTTGGTGTGGTGGCTGGAAACCCACAACCTACTGACGAACATCCAGTGTGGTTTCCGCCGTCGCCGTTCCACAGTAGACCATCTCGTGTAAATGTCAACGCAGATCATGAACGGTTTCCTGAAGAACTCTCAGACCGTCGGCATATTTTTCGATCTCGAGAAAGCTTATGATACCTGTTGGCGTGCAGGACTGTTACGGACCCTGCACAGCTGGAATTTTCGTGGACGCCTGCCTGTGTTCCTTCGCGAGTTCATGAACGATCGCGTTTTTATGGGTAAGGGTCGGCTCGGAGTATTCAAACCTTTTTATCCCAGAGAACGGGGTCCCACAAGGATTGGTACTAAGTGTAACACTGTTTGCTATTGCGATTAATTCTATCTGTAACTGTGCTCGAGAGGTTTCATCATGCTTATTCGTGGACTATTTCGCATGTCTACTGTATTTCTCAGCGTACTCCGTTCCTAGAACGTTGTCTCCAGCAATGCTTAGACAACCTTCAGGACTGGAGCTCTAAGAACGGCTTTAGATTCTCCACTGAGAAGACAGTCTGCGTTAACTTCTGGCGACGCAAGAGTCGGTTACCACCCTTCCTCCGACTAGGCCGCCATGTTTTACCATTTGTCGATGAAACTAGGTTCCTCGGGCTGGTTTTTGATAGAAAGCTTAGCTGGTCGTCGCATATAGCGCACGATGTGGGCGTTCTCTTAATGTCTTGCGGGTACTTTGTGGGAAATCGTGGGGAGCGGATCGCGCAGTACTGATTCGCTTGTATCGCACACTGATCCGCTCTAAGCTGGACTATGGGTGCATCGTTTATGCTTCAGCTCGTCCATCTGTGCTGAGAAAACTAGACACATTCCATAACTCCGGCCTTCGTTTAGCTACGGGGGCATTTCCAACAAGCCCGGTCGTAAGCCTCTACGCCGAAGCGGCAGAACCTCCTCTGGAATATCGGCGGGAAGTTTTGCTAGGGAACTATGGCTGTGGGTTAAATAGTGGGCCTTCGCATCCGATGTTTGGACTGTTTGCTGACACCTCCTTTGACAACGCTTATAAGCCCTAAGCCACCAGGCTTTCGCTTCAGGGAGCTTCTTAGGCGGCATGCCCTCGATCTACCTGGGATGCTTTGCAGGGATGAAGGCGTGTATGCTCCTTGGCTGCGCGCAGCACCTGCCGTAGATCTGGCTATGACTGTGCACAGCAAGTCCACGACGCCCACTAGTAGTCTGCGCACTCTGTTTTTAGAATGTTTATATGTTTATTAAGACTTTCATTTATACCGACGGGTCTAAGAGCTCTGCCGGTGTTGGATGTGCGTTTCTCCATGGGACCGAATCCTTTACATTCAGTCTCCATGACAGCACTTCCATCTACACTGCGGAGCTTCAGGCAATATACCGAGCCATTTTGCATGTTCGCCGGAGAAGGTTGGGTGACAGCCTTATTCTAAGTGATTCCCTGAGCGCCCTTCAGAGCCTTCATGAGCTGTACAATTACCATCCTCTTGTACAGCGCATGCAGGACGCCCTCCACGTTTTACACACTCGTCGTGTTAACCTGGTTTTTGCATGGGTTACTGGACACGTTGGATTATCAGGGAATGAACGGGCGGATTTGGCGGCTAACTGTGTTACTATTCGGCCCCAGGTTAGGTTACCATTAGTTTTTTTTGTGGATTTTAGCCTTGAACTGCGGAGAGCTGTGATGTCCTCCTGGCGTGCAGAGTGGTCCGCTCTGTGCGGCAATAGGCTCCGTTTAGTGAAGGACGATCCAGTTCCCTGCCGTCCGTCCCATCTTGAAGAAGTTCAATTGGCTCGATTGCGCATTGGCTACTGCTTTTTTACACATAGTTACCTTTTTAAAAATGACGCTGCTCCAGTTTGCCCGCTCTGCAGAGCTGCTCTCACGGTCCCGCATGTTCTTTTAGACTGTTTTTACCTGGCTTGTCTTCGCCGATCCCTCCAGGTGCCGTTCAGCCTGGCAGAGATACTGGCGGACGGCCAACAAGCAGTGGCCAAAGTTTTTCATTTGTTTTTGACCCTCAGTTTTAAAATCTAGTTTTTACATCTTTTATCCTTAATGAGCTTGAAAATGTTTCAATTATACAACAACAAGTAAGTGAAGTTAGAGTGTAAACATAGTGACTCATAAATCAAACTCAAATATGATTCATATCTTTCTGGCAAACCAATAAGGAATGAGACTTCCTTATTGGTTTGCCAGAAAGATATGAATCATATTTGAGTTTGATTTATGAGTCACTATGAGAGCACTTATCCCATTGGCAACTTACAATTCATAAGTCCACAATTACTGGGCTTTTGAACATATTTTATTATAGCTTGCAATTAAATATAAATGCTATTCACAAGTGCATGTACCTCTCATCTTAAACACAAAAATAAAAACAGAAGTTATTTTACAGAGGGAATCAAACATAGCATTTCTTCTCAATAGCCAACAATGTTACTGACTGAGCTATTCACACAAGTAACAACAGACACTTTTATAGGTGTATTTAAGGTTCTGAAAATGTATAGAGTGTTATCTCGTTACTTACCGGCACTTCCCAAAAGGAGAATATTTTACAAAATCAGAGTTCACAAATGAAAATGCTCACTGTTAGCTGTTTTCATATATCTGAAGAAGAAATGCACTTTTCAGCGGTTCCCAGAAGTGAGTAAATAAAGCAGCAGGAATATCACTCTGATTTGCTTGCATGCTAGTTATTTCTTTTCCAGAGCTAACAGAGCATTCTTTCAATTTGTAAGCACAATAGTATATTAGTCTCAGGTCATAGAAATAACATTTTTAAAGTCACCTCCAATAAAGGTTTCTGATTACTTGTCATATTTATGTTTAAAACATTAGAGTATCACATGTTGTACACTCCATTCAAAATTCATTTGATTCACTTGATTACTTTTAACAGTTGCAGTAGTAAGGAATGGAGCAGTGCAATATTCCAGAACCTTCACAATCAACAACTTATAGAACAAAAATAAATAAATTATAAAAAAAAGGTGAGAAATATTTGGCAAGGCTTGAACTTGGAAACTGGTGTCATTGGTTTAAAAACTCCCTATATTACCACTGAGCCACAAATGCACACCTCCTGGCAAATCTTCATATACCATGAGGTTGTATCAGTGGCATAGTGGCTCAAATATATCTATTTCGACTAATTGCACAAAATAATGCACTCTGGAGCCATAAGTGTCCTGTATCAAATTGTTTCCCTTGAACCACCCCTCTATAGCTCCTTTAAATTTAATCGGTTGCATTCTGAAACACTGTGTGTATATACATATGCAAAAGTATTAAGTATATTACTGGAAGCCATAAACTTCAAAAGAACTGTAATGTATACTGCTATAACATAATGTGACTTTATGGGTTCGTTAAATTAAAAGTCCAATTGCACAAACTCAAAATGTTCTTTATTTCCACCGACTTACAGTTGAACACTTGCCAATTACACAGAATTACGTAATGCACACAATTACGATTCACCAGTTCGTCCGTTACAGTTCCACTTTTCTCTCGCAATTACGTACAATCCTCCGATGCACGTACACAATCTTGTTGTCCGTACACTAGCACGGCACTCCTACGCTGCTCGCCAAGAACTGACTGAACTCACTCACTGCAGCCCCTTTTATAGGAATATTGCTGTTTTCTCGAAGTCTTGCGGTTCAGTGAATCATCACGAAGGTTCGAGACGGCAGGGGGGAGGGGAAAGAGATGGCACAGTGATGTTTTTCCAGCCACCCCTCGTTACTGCTATAATGGGTGGGCGTTTCCGAATGCCTCCCGTCCGGCTCCTCCGCCGGCCGGCTCCACAGGAAGTCCCGACGTTCGGGTGACAATAAGAAACAGAAAGGGTTATTTCAGATTACACTTGAGGAAACACTTAAAAATCATTCACTGTAATGTATAGGAAAATAAATGGCATAGCACCAGAAGAAATAAATCCACAAAAAGGGGTAAAACATAAAACTAATCAATAAAAAAGTGTGTAATAACTCAGGCCTTTTATAGTAGTATTGAATGCAAATGTAAATATATACAAAAGTATATCACTATGTAGCATTTCTGTTGTATTCATTGTTTATAAATGTATTATTTCTTATTTACTGATATACTCTTTGTGCTGAATAACATACTTTGTAAACTGTGAGATATCTTTTATATGTGTATAAAAGGATGAAAGAAAAGGAAATAATGAATCTTTATTGGAAACTTGAGCAAAAGAACTCCCAGATTTTGATAATTATGGGATTGGTGGTTTTAGGTCTCACTGGCGCTCCAGGTTTCAGGTATTGGGTAAACTGAAATTTACTATCTGTTTAACTGAATGGTTCCCAATTCTTTGGAGGAGAGACATCAAATGAATTGAAAAAACCGACTACAAGTAGTTTTTTCAATTAATTTTGACATCACTGTTAATAAAGTCCTCCGATCACGCATAACATCAAAGGAAGTGTGCTTGTTGAATAGGATTGCCGAGGTATGTTCTGATGTGATAGCTCTGATGTAATATGGATGTTGAAGTTAATCAAAACAAAGTGAACATTTAATACAAAGGAAGTTTTTAATGTTATACTGTCTTTTGAACTGTGCCAGAATGTATTGTACTGTCATGTTTGCTTAGTGCCATCTAGTGGCAAGGAATTGCCTGAGCTGTCACTGTTAACAAAGGATACATGTCCTCTGTATAATGGACTGAAGATGTATTTTGAACCATAGCATAAGTTTTGTCTGAAGCAAGTTGACATTGAAGCTTCAGAGAATATTCATTTCCACCATCTGTATCAGAGAAATTTCTTGTGTGATATCACGTTTTGAACTTTGCCAGAACACTTTTATATTATTATGTTTGCTTAGGCTTAGTTCTTGTTTAACATAATCTGAAAGAATTTTATTGCTTAACTTTTGTATTTTTAGGTTTATTATTTCTATTTTTGTACTCCCATTGTTTATCTCTGTGCTTGCCTTAATTGCATTCCATTTCTAACAGATTTTTTTTTTTTAATTAATGTCTTCCAATGCTAAGTCATATCGGACAAGGAATGAAATGGTGAAATTATACTCAAATGAGTCAGGGGTCCATAGAGCTTAGAGTTACCCAACATTCATCTTCCAGGATAAGGAAAAACCCAGGGAAACTCATTATCCAGATAACTCACCGTGACTGAGATTTGAAATCGGAACCTCCTGAACGTGAGGCAGACATGCTAGCACCTACACTACAGAGGGAGGTGACTCCATTAGGTTTGCACCCCCAAATGCTACTTCTATTGCTGCTGCTGCCACCATTGCCAGTGCTGCTGCTAACCACCTAACCACTTATTTATTACTAGAGCAAAAGAGAGATTGAGATTGTGATTGTTTATTCACCAACTGTAATAGTTTTACAAGGTTTTGTCATGTGAAGTATACATAAAGTTATATGTGTTTGGAGGAATTTAGTAACAGTGATGTCAAAATTAATCGCAAAAGCTATTTGTAGTTGGTTTATTGATACTCGTCACTTACTTTTTTATATTATTGAGAGACTAGTTTCAAAGGCAATCTTTTGTAAATGTGGTTGCTTCCTTAATGATTTTCTTTAGTTTAAGAAAAAGAAAAAGAAAGCAACAGCAACAGCATATTCAGTTCATTCATATATCACACAAAAACATTTAATGAATTTAAAAAGATCTTCAAAGAACAAAATAAATCTTGGCACCTACTTATGGACACTCAATTTTAAAATTTCTAAATTCAAAAACAAAAGATGAAATCCCATCAGTTAACAGATCCGGAATATACCAAATAAGTTGTAATAATTTTGAAAAATGCTACATAGGTTAAACTAAAAGAAATCTAAAAACCAGAGTCAAAGAGCACTTTAGAAACATCAGATTGAAACAAGAAGACTAGTCAGCAGTAGCATTTCATTTTTGGAATGAAAATCATCACATTGATCCAAATCCAAAATTCTTAAAAGGGGTGATAAACCAAAATAAATTGACAACATGGGAGAACATATTCATATGGAAAAATAAGGATCACGTAATGAACTTTGAAATCCCACCAGTAGGTAATTTGACAAAGAAGTTCATAGTTGCACCACCAGATAGAGGAGAGCAGACAACAGATGCTAGTAGGAAAGAGGTTGAAAATGGAGGCAATAGCCCTTGAAACTAGTCCCTCAATAATATAAGAAAAGTAAGTGACGAGTGTCAATAAACGACTACAAATAGTTTTTACAATTAATTTTGCCATCACTACTAAATTCCTCCAAACACACATATTGCAGTGATGGTCGGTGTGAGCGTAATGCTGGTCTTTAATCGCTCCTTGATGCCTGGAAGAACTGTTTGGTTTGTGCTTCTTTTGTTGTTTGGTTCCATTGAAGTTGCCACTTTTCTGTACTTTGTAGTTTGATGTGATGTACTGTTTCAGTTTTCGGTATCTTCTGGTATATTGTTTGTAGATCATTTTGTTTTGCTGCCTCCTGAGCAAGTTTGTCTGCCAATTCATTACCATGGTTCCCAATGTGGGTCTTCACCCATTGTACATGAATCGTCCATTTGATCTCTTCAAGCTGTTTGTATTTGCATTTAATGTCTTCGGTTCTGATTGTTTTTAAGAGGTCTATGGTTATTTGGCTGTCTGTGTATGTTATTGTGTTCTTTCTGTTATTCTGTTTTCTGTATTTACTTGGAGTGTGTGAATAGCCTGCAGTATGGCTGTTTGTGTGTGTGTGGGTGGGTGTGGGTGTGGGTGTGGGAGTGGGAGTGGGTGTGGGGGCGGGGGCAGGTTGGGGTGGGGGTGGGTGGGGGTGCGTGCGTGAATTTATGTCTAGTTTGGGAGATTTTAAACTATTTAGGAACTCCATTTTTTTTTTTTTTTTTTTTTTTTTTTTTTTTTTTTTTTTCATAGACCAACTGCTAGTTTTAGGTTTGTTACAAATTACCATGCAAAGTGCAGCTGATTTTTCTAAACATAATATTAGTATATTCATAAAGAGCCCAAATTTATTGTGTATGTTTTCCGCATACAAGCAGGTAGATCTTATTTGTAGTTTGAAACAAATGATTAACAAAGTATTATATCAGCTTACAGATGATATGAGTTCTTTGGTATGGTCTACATCAAAGAGTCATGCACAAGAACTATTGAAGCTTAGTGATGAATCTTTCGTGGATGCTCTGAATGAGGCTTTGGTGAGTACACTATTCTTTAGTGTGTAATTACAAACATTACTATGTACAGGCAAAATAGAATGCTATGGTGTTTTTTCCAGGGTGACTCTTTTTGTATCTAAGATTCCTTTGACCATCATTCATTCATCCATTCATCGTGCATGTAAGCATAGGATGCTACAATGGATGTTTTTTTTTAAAAAAAAAAACCTCCCAACATACGTACACTCCTTAGTTTGTCAAAGCATGTACTCATAAACAAGGAATCTACAATTTGAATCCAGTCAGAACCTTCCTCCTTGATGATTTTTTTTTCTATATTTTTCTACAGGAAGATAAATCGTAAAAACTCTTTGTAGTGGGTATATTGACACTCATCACTTACTTTTTTATATTATCGAGGAACTAGTTACCTAGTTGGAGAGAGGTTGAAAATGGAGTCAATGGCCTTTGAAACTAGTCTCTCAATAATATAAAAAAAGTAAGTGACGAGTGTCAATAAAATTAATCTCTGATATTGCCCTGCATTGTTTCATTATTTAATATGGTCCTATTATTTTTCTAGCATTTAGTGCATACCACATGCCAATTTTGCGGTCATAGTTAGGTGTTTCATGCAATAGCACAGGTTTCTTTGAAGCTCAAAATTGAATCTTGTGAGTGTTCATGCATCCATTTAGATGAAACCAGTGTCTACAATTGGAAAAACCATTTGCAGTAATTTGACATACTGTTTGCAGTTGCTTATAGCGTTGAAGTTTCAGATGTAAATAAACATGTAGCATGTCTTGTAGAAGATGGAGACACACCTGTTCTTTGAGCTAACTTGCTTATAGGCTTAAGTTTACAGTTTTAAACAGACTTGTAGCATGTATTGTAGATCAGAGATACACCTGTTTGTTGACCTAATTTATTTGGCAGTTTTTTAGGCTATTTAAACTGATGCTGTTTCATCTAGTTTTGTTAAATCTAATCCATTAGATAGAGATTTAACTGTATTGGAACACCACAGTGAAGCGAAAAATTATTAAATTTTAGATGAGTCGTATTTTTTTACACATCTGCTTCACTTTCGTACCTATTTTGAGGACATGTTTCGCAAATCATCGTTTGCCTCTACAGCTCTTATGCGTATGAGACCCATTGTAAATAATGAGACCCATTGTAAATAATATAAACACTCCTACTTACCTTCTGGCAAAATGGCTATCCAAAAAATTTCAGTCCTTTCCACAATTCCATACTCTGAGTATAAAAAACTCTTTAGACCTGGTAGAAAAAATTCAAAATCTTAAACTAAAACCTCATGACACTTAAGTATCCTTTGATGTCCGCTCCCTCTTCCCTTGCATTCCATTAGACAAACTTTTGATTCAACTGAAAAAATGGCTAAATTCTATAAACCTGTATGCCAATGCAATAGAAGAATATTTGGCAATGACTGAATTATGTATACATCAAAATTATTTTGTCTTCGATGGAAAATATTATAAACAAATTTCAGGACTAGCTATGGGAAGCCCGCTATCACCATTTTTGACCAATCTATACATGAGCTTTTTCGAAACACATATAACTAAAGCCTTCCCTCATATGTTTAAAACATGGTACAGATACGTAGACGACATCTTTGCAATAGTGCCCTACAAACTAATAGATGATGCTTTGAAACTACTCAACCTGCAAGAACCCAGCATACAATTCACAGTGGAAACTGAAGAGGACTGTACTCTACCTTTTTTAGACCTTAAAATCAAAAAAAGCAATGAAAAACTAGAATTTGGCATTCATAGAAAAGCAACACACACAGATAATTACATCAAAGCAAATAGTTTCAACCCAATTCCACACAAACATGCAACCATCAACAGTCTCACACACAGATTAGTAAATCTACCTCTCAGCCAGCAAGAATATCAAAACGAATACCATCAAATCTTAAAAACTGCAATTAAAAATGGATATGGAAAAAACCTTGTAGATAAAAAACTAAAATCATTCAAACTTCAAAAGAGATTAAAACAGATCACAGCTCTCACACCAATAAAACAAGAAATTAGATTTGCTAAATTTACTTGCCACCCCTGGGCCACAAAAAAGTTCCAAAAAATATTCAAGAAATACAATATAACATTGGCACCAAAAAACAATTACAACATTAAAAACCTACTTCACAGTAATAATACTGATAAGATAAAACCAGAGGAAAAGTCAGGCATTTACAAGATTAAGTGTAAAGACTGTGAAAAAATTTACATAGGGAGGACAAAAAGAAACATAGGCACTAGAAAGAAAGAACACTTCAGGCACTTAAGATACAAAAATATTGATAAGTCCGCAATAGCAGCTCATTTCTGGTCTGAAAATCATGAAATTGAAGATAGCACCGAATTACTAAAATACGTACAAAAACATATTGAACTCGTCATATGGGAGAGGATATACATAGAAAAACATAAAAACCAACTAATGAACTTTGAAATCCCGCTAGAAGAGAATCCCACATTTAAGTTCATCACTAAATCAACAGATGGCAGCAACAACCCCAGAATTACCCACACCGCTGGATCTAGCTTCAGTCGCATAAGAGCCGTAGATGCAAAAGATGATTTGCGAAACATGTCCTCAAAATAGGTACGAAAGTGAAGCAGATGTGTAAAAAATACGACTCATCTAAAATTTAATAATCCATTAGAATTTTTCTTGTCTACATAAACTCTAAAGGTGAAAATTTATTGGCAATTGCATATATATTTTTACTTGCAGGTGGTACAGGTTTAAAAATCTTTCAACAGCCTGCCTGCACACACAGTGAAAGAATTCATATTTAAAGTAAACTTTGCAAATAAACATGTACTTTTCCACTGATAAGTGACATACTGTGTTTATTCTAGCAACAATACTTGCCTATTTGTTTACATTCATTCTTTTTTTTTATATATTTGTAGAAATTAAATATATGTAAAGGATATTGCTTAAACTGAATTAACTTAGTTACTTTTTCCAAATTGTTCTTCTAAGTTTGTTTGGTAGAGCTACAGAAATAAATGCCTAAATAGCAAGTCTTTCCCCCTCCTTTGTTTGCACTCCTCTGCAAAACCAATGTACAACTGCTTGTCTATTAATACAACATGTACTTTTATCTTTCAGTGGAAGCAGTATCCAAGAGAGTCATTGGTAGATTCTGCTACTAAGAAATTCAATGAAATTTTGGAATCATTGTCACTAAGATCAAATGCTGTATATCAGCTGCCTCCAAGCATAGCAACAGTTGAGGAGAAGAGCAGAGCAGCTTTTCCTCTCGCATTTGGTCATTCAACATGTTATGCTGCAAAGGGAGTTGTCCTTGTTGGGTAATTTTATTTTCAATATTTTATTAGTATCACTCATTACAGCAACCTTAGCAAAATTGGTATGGTGGTCACGGGAGTGTCTTCAATTGAATGAGAAGTTGCAAAAATGAGCTAATGATCACTTTTTCAGAGCAAAGGAGAGTATGTACAAGTGTATATACAGTACGCGCAAGCTAAGTTGAGCGCTGGATTTATGGTGTGGTGCAGGCAGAGGGGAAGAAGCGAGAGCTAACACTCTTTTGTTTCTGCAGTGAGGTCAACCTTGAAAAACATAATTCAACAAAATAGCATGTAAGATAAACAAAGATATCACAAGTAATATTGCTTCCTCTGAAAACATTCCTTAGTTTTGCCGACGCCAGCTCAATTGCATTCAGATCACAGTTATACGTAGGTAGACGAATAATAATGTGTCCCCTTTTGAGAGCCATAACATTCACAAATGTTCATACAAATATAATTTTCAGGTAAATGCTGATGTACATTACCACCACACTCTTAACAAGGATAAACTGGCATTTCGAGTGCACCAAACGAGCCTTTATGAAGGAAGCTTTAACTACAAAGGGATAATGTTATATAATAAACTTCCAAATTCATTTAAACAAGCTGCACCATTAAAACACTTTATGAATAAGGTTAAGAAATTTTTGAATGCACACTGTTTTCATACGGTTAATGAATTTTTAGAACTATAACCTTGTAAATGAGCACTGGGAGCATAGTACATTCACAAACCTGTTAATATTCATATTATGACATTTCTTGTAGTAAATTAGTCTATGCAGATACCATATGAAACCATAGAAAAGCTGCTTACTGTCATATATATAATCAATTTGACTTTATATACTGTATTTATACATTTTGACGTGTCTCATAAAATGTATATGTTGCCAAGGACGAACTAAAATTCTAATTCTAACATACGATTGTTGTAAACTGGTTAGCTAATTAACCTCAAAATTGATCAAAATGAAATATGGCAGACATGATAAAGCTAAGCGTATTAGCCACTAGATGTCAGTGTATAGTGCATTTCAAATTTTCAAGTTGACATCTATGTTTACGGAGTTAAATGAAACTTATCGAATGAGGACTTGGAACCTGATCACTTCTTATCACGCGCATATAGTACTTTATCTCCATCTGTCCCTCAAATTTCCATTTGTCTTGTTGAAAGATATGCCAGCTAATATAATAGTAATTCCATTATGTAAAATATGCAGATACTATTAAGGAACTATAGTTTACAGAACAAAAGATGGATCAAAGGAAGAATGCTAGAAATGCAAGACAACTGGCATTGTATTCTAGATGTTCTTGGGTTTCCAGCCAGGTGTATTGAGGACTGGCTTGAAGCCAAGAACATCTAGAATATCGCCAACTACACCATTGAGAACCAGTCGATGGCTAGTTGAGGATAGAGGCAAAGTCTCTGAAACATGTTCCGGAAAAATTTAAAAGTAAGTATTGTTTAGTGTCATTAATCGACTCTCTTTAAATTTAAATTTAATCTAGAATATGTTTGTTGCCAGGAAAGCATCAGATCTTATTTGACTTACATTTGTTTAGTATACAGCTTACAAGTGTACTTTGTACACTGACAAGGGAACTATCACTATGCTCATACCTGTATTCACTTGAGAGTTTGATGACATCATCTCTGCTCTATGTGGCGCCTGTGCACCAAAACTCTGCTGCGGAGTAGAACCGCAATTCCCAATACTGAAGCCTGAAAAGTGCAGCATGCAACCGCTTGCAAGTAGCTGCTGGACATCCCTATTTAGCTCTGTGTGGCACTCCTTACGTATGCCTGTGTGTAGACCGCTGCCCGCAGGGATACACAATTCCTCCTGTACAATGCTGTGTTATTATGCGTAAATGTTCCTACATGTTCTAGACTCATTTTTGGGTTCTTCATGCTATACTCCGCACCCAATAGTCCAACTTGTGAGGTGATTACTAGTTATTGTGGATGCATGAAGAAAGAGACCAACCATAAGGGTCGATACTGCACTGAATTTTTTACAAAAAAAAAAAAAAAATTAAAAAATTGCAAGAAATAGTTTCTTTAGTTATTATCCTGCTTTGGTAATAGATACCTCTCAGGTAATGCACTGATTACTCCATGTGGAGTGAACATCTATCTGTCATTTATGATTCCTGTGAATTCCATTGGCTGAAGTGATGCATTCATTGGTTGTTAGCATAGATCCGAGAACTGCGGCAGTTCCCCTCTCACTGTTACAAGAATAATCAGCGTGTTATCTGAGCGGTTTCTGTTAGCAAAGATAAAGCCATGGTAATGCTTTGAGAAGCAGGATTATACTAGCATCTTGCGCAGTTCCTTTTGCATAATTTTGCAAGAAGAGTGAAAACATGACTAGAAAAGAGCATCATTTGGGGCTCTTAGGAAAAAATATAACATCTCGAGAAAAATAAGAGAAAGTGACAGAAGGTGGAAGAAAGAATTGAAAGAATTATAATTAAAGGTAATGGAATGGAAAAGTGATGTAGATATTAGCATTATGTGATTCCACAAAGGATGATATGCCAGGCATAAAAGAACCAAAACTTGCTAAATGAATATTACAATAAGATACAATAACTTGTTACAAACTTCACTTATAAAGAAATTATAAATTGTTCACAGAACCCAGCACTAGTTTCACAAATAATTTACGTCCTCCAACATTAAGTCATATCGGACGATGAATGGAATGGGTGAAATGATGCTCAAATGAGCCCAGGGTCCATAGAGCTTAGAGTTATCTGACACTTGTCTTTCAGGATAAGAGAAAACCACGGTATAAACCTTATCCAGGTAACTCACCCTGATTGAGATTCAAATTCGGGACCTCTTGAATGTGAGGCAGACATGCTACCATCTACGCTACCGAGGCAGGCGTCTTCAGCATAGATGTTTACTTCTTAATACAATACAATACAGTACTTTATTCATCACATTACACTTACATAGTTGAGCAGGTGCTCGTAAATTGGTGACTCGTCAAAATATTAAACCTAAACTTTAAGATCAGAAATAAATCTACAATATTTACAATACAATATGTTACAAAGTATAATAAAGCAAGAGAATATTAATAATGTACAATATCTAGAGTATATAGTTTTCCTAAATTTGAACAGACACTAAGATACAATTGAGGTCACAGTGCATCATCCATGTATTCCTGAATTGAATAGTATGCTTTGTTGGTGAATAAACTTTTGACTGTTTTCTTAAAAAGATTTTGGTTTTGGATTTCCCTAACTGTTTGTGGCAATTTATTATATATTTTAATCCCGATATATTGTGGACTTTTCTCGAGCAGTGCTAACCTATGAGTAGGGTATTTTATATCTCTTTTTCCTCTTGTGTTATGACCATGATGATGTGAAGTTTGTAACAAATTATTATATTTTGTTTATAATATAATTTATTATATTGCAACATTTGTATTGCTTCACTGTTATTAGCTTCAGGTTTTACATATTATATGCTAAATAATTTAACTGATTTATTCATTGCAAAGTGAAATTGTTATTGGAACCATGATATATCATTTGTTAGGCTGTATGAGTTCTCTTTATGAAGACATGTGATATTAACATTCCAATATTACTTGAGCAGATGACTTTATTACAATGAGATATTGCTGTCCTTGAAGGCAGGAAAGTGACTTACATGCAAGCTTTTATTTAAATGTTTCAGTGTTCATGAACAACTGCATTAGCTATACTAACATAGAGATGTATCTAGAGCCAGTTCTGGTTTAATAAATTGAGAAGCTGCTCCATGTCTTATAAGCTCATCAGTTTTTTCACTTCCATTTATGCCACTTGGCCCAGATGCAGATGAGTTGAATTTCATTCTTTTGCAAAACCTGTGATCATATTGTCACCCAATTAGCGGAAAGCGCAACCAACGACAGCTGAGTAAGGGGGCCAGAGGCAGCCAACCACACCCTCCCATTAGTCTCTGTCACTAACTGAGGGGGATGATCAGGGAAATGTCACTTGTTGCTGGCCGCCTCTTTCCCCCCTCCCCTGTCCATTTGGAACTTTCGTGGTAATTCACTGAAACCAGAGAATTCTAGAAGACGGTGATATTCCTATAAAATGGGCTGCAGTGAGTGAATTGAGTGAGTCAGTGCTTGACGAGCTAGCGAACGAACGAGAAGACTGTGTACGTGCATCGGAACGGTAACGGACGAACTGGTGAATTGTAATTGTGTGCATTACGTAATTCCGTGTAATTGGCAAGTGTTTAACTGTAAGTCGGTGGAAATAAAGAACATTTTTGAGTGGTGCAATTGGACTTTTCATTTCACGAACCCACAAAGTTACACTGGTGTCAGGAAGCGGGACGACAACATCACCGAACGTTACAACCATGGACGCGGCATTGGAAAAGATTTTGGAGAAGATGATGGAAATGAAGGCCGACCTGACCTCGGAAATAAAAGCAGCAAATGACAACCTCGCTGCGAAAACAGAAGCGGCAAATAACAACCTGGCCGCAAAGCTGGAGGAAATGAAGACGGCTAACGATAACCTCACGGAGAAGAAGGAAGAAATGAAGGTTGCGAACGAGGCCCTCGCCGCCAAATTTGAGGAACGGTTGGCCAGCGTGAGGGAGGACGTCACGGGGCTCGGCAAGCGGATCGGCCAAGTAGACGAACGCGTCGGAGACCTGGCAAACCGCGTTAATGAGCTGGAAGGCAAGGTCACAGCAGCCGGGGGAGACGCTGCAGGAGTTCGCCCTGGCAGTTGAACAACTAGCAAGCAAGGCCCTAATCGACCTCCCACCAGAGTTCGTATCCCGGGAAGCTGCCTACACGTTCGTGGACGGGGTACGAGATACGGAGATTCGTCAGCACCTAATGCTCGGCGATTATAAAACCATCCACGAGGCGCTGACGGCAGCATTAAGGATGTAGGCGGCCAAGGTAACAGCCATCCCGACGTCGAGAACGAGGAGTGTCCGCTACACCGGAGACAGAAGACCAGCCGAGGGGACGCCGGCGAACACCTAGTGGCCTGTGTTGGGGGTGTGGAGAGCCCGGACACCTGCAGAGAGACTGCCCACACCAGGAAGAGCAGCCGGAAAACGAGTAAGGGCCGTCGTGGAGAGGGTCACGTCGGCGCCATCACCACCATCCCCTGGAGTGACACTGCGCACCGTCAGCCGGCGTATGGATGGCAGCCTCATCGCGGACGGTTGGGTGCGAGGAAAGGCGTGCCGCGTACTGGTGGACACCGGGGCAGCCGTGACCATCATCAGACCTGACGTGGCGAAGGGTTTGCCGACAAGGAAGCCGAGTCGACCATACCAGCTCGTCACGGCATCGGGCGACACCTTGCCTGTGGAAAAGGAGGCCCTGCTGAAGCTGACCCTGGGAAGGAGTACCGTACGTCTGTCGGTGTTCGTCGCGAAGGTGGCTGAGGAGGTGATACTGGGATTGGATGCCCTCAGGAGCCACGAGGCGACGGTCGACGTCGGCAAGAAGGTCCTGCGGCTCAACGGAGAAGAGGTTATATTCCGTCAACCAGAGGAGCGCCTTGGAATTTGCAGGGTCGTCTTGAACGAAGACGTGGTTGTCCCCGCGAGGAGCGAGGTGGTGGTGACGGCGCGACTGGAAGGCCAGAGAATCAGGAACATGATGCTGGACCAGAAGACGCCTGTGCACGGACTATGTGTAGCCAGGGCACTGCTGTCGTGCCGAGAGGAGGTGCCAGTGAGACTGCTAAATCCAGCGGACATCGATCACGACGTTCAGGCCGGGACGGAGTTGGAAACGTGCGAGCCCGTGGTAAGCGGAACAGCAATCGACAAGACGCAGGAGCCGGTGCCGACGCCACACCAGGGGCCCCGGCTAGAAGGCTTAATAGAGAGGGCGGCCGACCACCTGACCGCAGAGCAACTGGAGAAAGTTCGACAACTGCTAAGACGATACCAGCGCGTCTTCAGCCAAGGTGATAGTGACTACGGCCGCACGGACAAAGTGTTTCACCGCATCGACACCGGGGACTCCCGGCCTATTCGGCAAACACATAGACGCGTTCCGCTGGCGAAGCAAGGGGCGGTGCGAGACATGCTGGAGGACATGAGATCCAGGGGAGTGATTGAAGAGTCTGACAGCCCTTGGTGTTCCCCTATAGTCTTGGTGACAAAGAAGAATGGCGAGCTGCGCTTCTGCGTAGACTACAGAAAGTTGAACGCTGTCACCCGGAAGGACTGTTTCCCCTTACCCCGGATTGACGACACCCTGGACCTGAAGTCGGGCTACTGGCAGGTAGCTCTAGACCCAAGAGACAAGGAGAAGACCGCATTCTCGACGGGCCAAGGGCTCTGGCAGTTCACGGTTATGCCCTTTGGCCTCTGCAATGCACCAGCTACCTTCCAACGCCACATGGAGTCAGTGATGAGAGGGCTGACTTACGATGCCTGCCTGCTATACCTGGACGACATCATCATCTTCGGGAAGACTTTTGAAGATCATCTCGAGAATCTGAGTAAGGTGCTACAGAGACTGCAGGCGACCAACTTGAAGCTGAACGCGAAGATGTGCCAGCTCTTCCGCAAGGAAGTTAACTACTTGGGCCACATAGGCTCAGCAACCGGAGTGGCCACAGACCCGGAGAAGACACAGGCTGTGAGAGATTGGCCTTGCCCAAAGGATAAGAAAGAGTTGCGCAGTTTCCTGGGGCTGTGCAGTTATTACCGCCGCTTCATAAAGGGGTTCTCCAACATCGCAAAACCCCTCACCTGCCTGACAGAGGAACACCGGCCTTATGTGTGGACGGAGGACGCAGAAAACGCTTTCCAGCACCTAAAGGAGACCCTGTGCAGTGCTCCAATTTTGGGTTTCCCACAACCGGGTGGCGCCTTCATTGTGGACACCGACGCCAGCGACCATTGCATTGGAGGTGTCCTATCGCAGATCCAGGATGGCCATGAGCGGGTGATAGCCTACTACAGCAAGACCTTATCCAAGGCAGAGAAGAACTACTGCGTCACACGACGAGAGCTATTGGCGGTAGTAAAGACCTTGGAGCACCTCCACAAGTACCTGTACGGTCAGCCATTTCACCTGATGACTGACCATTCTGCCCTAACCTGGCTATTGAGCTTTAAGAACCTGGAAGGCCAGACAGCACGTTGGGTTCAGAGGCTGCAGGAGTATGACTTCAGCTCGGAACATCGTAGAGGGAAGAGCCACGGTAATGCAGACGCCATGTCCCGAAGACCCTGTCCAACAGGGTGCGGCCAGTGCACAAGAGTGGAAGATAAGGAGCGTGCCACAGCAGTCCGAGTAGTTGTGGCAGTGCCTGCGGACGGCTGGGATAGCGCAGGCCTGAGGAGGGAGCAGCTGGCGGATGCAGACTTGGGGCCACTCTTGTGGGAAGTGGAGGCAGGGACGAGACCAACCTGGGAGGACATCGCACCGAGGAGTGCCACCTGCAAGTCGTACTGGGCCCAATGGGACTCGTTGAAGACCAGAGATGGCGTGCTGTTCCGGGTATGGGAGTCACCTGATGGGAAGACGCAGAGAGAACAGTTGGTACTTCCCTGGAGTAAGGTCCCGGAAGTCTCGGAGGAAGTGCACACTGGTACTTCGGGAGGACACCTGGGAGCGAACCGAACGATTGACAAACTACGGCAGCGCTACTACTGGCTGAGACTCCGAGCTGATGCTGAGAGATGGTGCCATCAGTGTCACATGTGCGCGGCGAGTCGCAGCCCCCAGACTAGGAGCCGGGGTCGCATGCAGCAGTACAACGTCGGAGCGCCATTCGAACGGATCGCCGTTGACATTGCTGGACCATTCCCAGTTTCCAACCGAGGCAACAAGTACCTAATGGTGGTCGTGGACTACTTCACCAAGTGGCCGGAGGTGTATGCCATCCCAAACCAAGAGGTAAAGACAATCACAGACTGCCTCTTGGAGCAAGTGTTCTGTCGATTTGGGGTGCCGTTAGAGCTACACAGTGACCAGGTTACCAACTTTGAGTCCAACCTAATGAAGGAGGCACTACAAAGGCTTGGGGTGAACAAGACCCGCACGACGCCTCTACATCCCCAGTCGGATGGCATGGTCGAAAGATACATCAAGACCTTAGAAGAACACCTGAGGAAGGTCGTGGCCAGCCATCAGCGAGACTGGGACGTCAAGGTGCCACTGTTCTTGCTGGCCTACCGCTCGTCTACACACGACACAACTGGGATGATGCCAGCCAGCTTAATGTTACGCCTCCCTTGTGACCTGGCTTTTGGAAGCCCTCCGGAGGCGAAGCAGCCGGTGACCGAGTATGTGGAGAAAATGGTGGACCACCTCCACGAGATGGCTCGCCAGAAAATCCAGAAGGCGAGCGACCGCATGAAGACCAGATATGACAGTCATGCCAACAGCCAAGGGTTCCAGCAAGGTGATCTGGTCTGGTTGTACCATCCTACCCGGACCAAGGGACGCTGCCCGAAGCTCCAGCAGCCATGGCAAGGACCGTACCGGATGGTGAAGAGGATTAACGACGTGGTCTACCGCATCCAGAAGGTTCCCCGAGGGAAGGTGCTGGTGGTACACCTGGATCGTCTAGCCCGCTACGATGGTGCTGTTCGGGACGACCAGCTTTGAGGAGGGAGCAGTGTCACCCAATTAGCGGAAAGCGCAACCAACGACAGCTGAGTAAGGGGGCCAGAGGCAGCCAACCACACCCTCCCATTAGTCTCTGTCACTAACTGAGGGGGATGATCAGGGAAATGTCACTTGTCGCTGGCCGCCTCTTTCCCCCCTTCCCCTGTTCATCTGGAACTTTCGTGGTAATTCTCTGAAACCAGAGACTTCTAGAAGACGGTGATATTGCTATAAAAAGGGCTGCAGTGAGTGAATTGAGTGAGTCAGTGCTTGACGAGCTAGCGAACGAACGAGAAGACTGTGTACGTGCATCGGAACGGTAACGGACGAACTGGTGAATTGTAATTGTGTGCATTACGTAATTCCGTGTAATTGGCAAGTGTTTAACTGTAAGTCGGTGGAAATAAAGAACATTTTTGAGTGGTGCAATTGGACTTTTCATTTCACGAACCCACAAAGTTACAATATTTAGACAATCTAAAGCCAGACTCATTGTTAGCTTATAGCTACTTAGAGCCTTAAGTGTATCCTGGCTGTCCGAGAAGATAGGAATCTGTTTCCATTGTAAGCTCTCCTAATGTTTTTGTGATCTATGAATAATAGCATAAATTTCTGTTTTAAGAACAGTAGCATATTTGCTCAAGGAGGCGGGGGGGATTGCTATATACTATGAATCCTGTTTGTGAACCATCCTTTAGGCTGTTTCTATACCACATTAAAGTTCTCTTAGTATCCATGCATTTAATTCAAATTCTACATAATCTAAATTAAAAAAAAAAAATAACACTAGAGAAGAACTTAAACAAGGGAAATAAATAAAAATAAAAAGTAAAGTAAACCTTATCACTTCAATTGAATAAATATTCTATTGTGAATTTACAGCTTCTGTACTTTATATATAACTATTTTTAAAACACCTAATAACAAAGTTCCAGGATCAGGCAGAATTCATCGAGAATTCATAAAAAACTTAGAGAAAAAAACCTAAAACCTTATTACTCAACTTTTATAATCATGTCTGGAAATCTTTTGTTCCATCCAATTGGAAATAAGCTATTATTAGCCCAGTATTCAAACCAGCAGATGATATACGGGAGCCATTTTTTTATTTTTTATTCAAACCTCCGGTAGGCTATAAATAAGACAAGTTGAAGAAAACAATTATTTTATTACCAAAAGTTTTGAACCCTTATGGTTACTTTTCAACATAATCACCAAAAAAATTGAGACATTTATCATACCTGTGGACAAGCTTTGCAATAATACCCTTTACAAGAAATGTTGTTGCCAATGATTTCAAGTGAGCATTGATGTTGTTTTGAAGATGTGTTCATTGTTGTGATTGTCGTTTTGTTTCTGGTGTGTGGTATTGGATCCAAGTTTCATCTCCAGTAACAATTGATTTCAAAAAGTTCTCTCCTTGATCATGATAATGGTCAGCTTTGAATTTCCTTGACCGTTATCAAGATGAAGGAGATAACTTTTTTAAATTAATTGTTACTGGAGAAGAAACTTGGATCCAATACGACACACCAGAAACAAAACAACAATCACAACAATAGATGCATCTTCAAAACAACATCAATGCTCATTTGAAATCATTGGCAGCAACATATTTTGAAGAGGGTATTGCAAAGCTTCTCCATAGGTACAATAAAGATCTCAATCTTTTTGGTGATTATGACGAAAAGTAACTATAAGTGTACAAACATTTTGGTAATAAAGTAATTGTTTTCTATGAACTTGTCTTTTATTTATAGCCTATCGAAGGTTGAAAAAAGTAAGTCCTCGTAAATAATTATAGGCCTATATCATTAGATACCGTTCTAACAAAAATTATGGAAAAAATTATTTCAGCCAGATTAAATTGTTATCTGGAACACTACACTCTTCTATCACCTTGCCAAGCTGGCTTCTGGAAAATCATACAATCAGAGAACAAGTAAGTAAACTCAGTCAAGAAATTAAAGAGGGATTTAATAGAAAAAAAGATGCCTTAGCCATATTTGTTGATCTGAAATCTGCATATTGTCGTAATCTCCTTTTATAATAGAATCAACATGAAAAATTCAATGCCATGCCTGGGATTTGAACCACGGATCTCCTGGTTTCGGTCCAGTCGTTCTAACTCATTGAGCTGCCATGGCCAACGTGCCGTCCTGACATTAAATTCTCCATTTGACTCGTATATTTCCCCGGTAGACCACTAGGGGCTCTCGCAAGCTAGCCTATATACGGCTAGCCTAGCACTAGCCTGTATACGGCTAGTGTGAAGAAATGATTAATTTCTCCTTTTATAACTCTTTATAATGTAATTAATTGTAGTACTTTATATAATCCTTACACCTAATTTTTGAACAGATAATATCTCGATTAATCGATAGATTAATCAATTTAAGTAACATGGTTAATTGAATAAAAATGTTGAATTTTCTACAGCACTAATTAAAATATTAATTAAAAATATTTTCACTGTCAGTTATAACAAATATCTTACTTCTGAAAAACTTAAATAAGGATCTCCAAAATAATCTTAAAACAATTCCAGATCTACCTAGAAAATAATTTGCTGCAATGTTCAGATTAATCATAGGCCATGACTATGTTCATGAATGAATTAACTACCTCCCCACAGTGCTTTTTATGTGGTCAAGTTGACTTAATGAACATTGATCACCTAACTGTGTGAGATCCTCAAAAATCAAGATCTAGTTTCTAAATACTGGGAAGCAAGAAGAAGAATGATTCTATACATACACACACACACAAACACACACACACACACACACACACACACACACACACACACACACACACACACACACACACACACACACACACACACACACACACACACACACACACACATATGCACGCACGCACGCACGCACACACACACACAGACACGTTCAGTATTAGTAGTGATCATGAAGTTCTTTAATAAAGTGTTTAATTGAGATGGATGATACAGGCTGACTGTATTTCTAAAGATGCATAATCTTCTCTGTAAATTAAAAAAAAAAAATCTCCTCTGTATTTCCTGATTCTTAGCAAACTTGACTATTTCACGAATTCTCAGTTGCTTAGCATGCTGCAGTCTATAAAATGCTGTTCTTGCCTCCTTCATTACAACCAAATGAAATAGAGTCAGGTTCAAGAGTGCCTCCATTGCTGCAATATGGGTTGTTTTCATAGCTCCTATGACAGCAATGCATGCTGTTCTTTGAATTTTATTTAGTTGTTTTTAGAGCTTGTGTGAAGGACCTTGGGCTACCAAAGTACTACTTAGGTTATCAATGGTATAATAAGCTGATATATATCCAAATGGATCATAGCAGGTCTTCTTTTATCAAGCAAGTGCCTAACTACTTCAAAAGTTTGGATGAGTAGAGCCAGACTGAAAAATTCAATGCCATAGCCGGGATTTGAAACATGGATCTCCCACTCTCCGTCTGGTTGCTCTTAATCATTTTGCTACTATGGCCAACATACCTACATGACATTAAATTTTCCAACTGACTCGTATGTTTCCCGGTAAACCACTAAGGGTTCTCATATACAATGAGATATGCACCTTTTTGTGGTGACTTACTATGCTGTAGGTACTTAAGTCCCAGGCTTCATAGTTAAACCATTTTTTAAACTTTTTTTAAGGTAAATTGATGGAAATTAATTTCTTTAATTTCTTCCACACTAGCCGTGTGTACGCTAAGGTTTGAATGAGTAGAGCCAGACTAAAAACTTCAATGCCATAGCCGGGATTAGAACTACGGATCTCCCCGTCTCAGTTCGTTTGCTCTTAACCATTGAGCTACTATGGCCAACATGCTGACATGACATTAAATGTTTAAACTTTAAATTTTTTCAGTCTGGCTCTACTCATCCAAACCTTAGCTTACACACAGCTAGTGTGGAAGAAATGATTAATTTCCATCAATTTACCTAAAAAAATAGTGGTTTAACTATGAAGCCTTGCAGCTTAAATACTTACAGCATAGTAAGTTACTACAAAAAGGTGCGTATCTCATTGTATATGAAAACCCCTAGTGGTTTACGGGAAACATACAAGTTGGTTGGAAAATTTAATATCATGTCAGCATGTTGGCCATAGTAGCTCAATTGTTAAGAAAGAGCAACCGGATGGAGACCCAGAGATCCGTAGTTCAAATTCCAGCTATGGCATTGAATTTTTCAGTCTGGCTCTACTCATCCAAACCTTAGCCTACACACGGCTAGTGTGGAAGAAATGATTAATTTCCATCAATATTTTTCTAAAAAGGAAGATCTTGTTTATTGCAATAATGTGAGGGAACTTGTGCTTCAGGTAGGCACAGAACATATTCCTAATGAGTGGCGTTTATTTATCGACTCTTCAAAGTCAAGTCTGAAAGGTGTATTGCTACACAGTGGTAATATTTACCCTTCAGTACCAGTAGCTTATGCTGTAAATATGAAATAAACATACAAAAAACATGGATATCCTCCTAAAAGCATAAAGTTTATAATGACTGAATGGCAAAAATGTGGAGACCTAAAAGTTATAGGTTTATTAACAGGAATGCAACCAGGATATATGAAATATTATTGTTTTTTATGTGAGAGGACAGAGTTAAAACTCTTGGAACAGAGTTAATCATTACAGAGTGAAGGAATGGCATTTGAGACAAAGTTTAGTACCAGGCTAGAAAAATGTAAAGTTTCATCCACTCGTAGACTCCCAAAAAATGTTATTACCACTGCTCCATATAAAACTGGGCTTAATGAAGTATTTTGTAAAAGCAGTACAAAGAAATGGGAATGGTCTTCAGTATTTAAGAGACAAATTTCCCAGGTTAAGTGAAGGAAAAGTAAAAGAGCACATTTTTATTGGTCTTCAAATCCGGAATATCCAGCAGGATCCTATGATCAAGGAAACACTCACCAAAACAGAAGAAGTAGCATGATGTGCGTTCAAACACATTTGTTCAAAATTTCTAAGAAATTACAGAGCAGATAATTACATCAAAGTAGTGGAAAAGGGCATATGAGGTAATGGAGTGCAATATGTCCCTTAAAATTCATTTCCTGCACTCCAAACTTAGCTTCTTTCCACTAAACCTATGAATGGTGAGTGATGAGCATGGAGAATGATTTCATCAACAAATATACCAAATGGAAAGGCGCTATGCAGGAAAATTGTCTCCTAACATAGTTGCTATATTGATTTCTTGTCTCTGAGTGTTCTGGGTCCAGCCAAAAAAACAAAGTCTTCGAGGAAAACATTCTAAAATTGTAAGTTTTTAAAAGTTTTTCAAGTTATTTGCATGCTCTTTTTATAACTATTTGTCATTTTATCAGTAATTACCACATCGTTTCCAATAAAATTGGTACTTTTGAATGCACTAAAAGTTGAGTCTGTAACTACATTTATTTAAAAAAAAAGAAATCAAATTTTAACCAAAACATTAAATATGGTAGCCAAAGAAAACGGTACATGATAGGGAATTTCTGACTTCAAATTTGAATGTAGAAGACCCAAAATAGTACGAGGCACATATTTTCATTTCATGGCATTAAAAATTTTAAAATTTTATTGTACAGTAATTACTGATTTATTATATAAAAAGTTTACACAGTTGTGCTCAAGAATTGTAACCAGATGGAAGAATCAGAACCAGTTAAAGCAACAATAAAGTCACTGTTTTTTTTTTATTATTATTTTGGTAGTATTGTTAATTTTAAAAAATACAGTGTTGTTAGGTATATACTGTTTGATTTATTTGACATGATTAGAGATAAGTAGATAAAAGTTTGAATCATTTGTGTCATTTTTCATTTTTAAACTTGAGTTTAGTTCCTTTAATTAATTGAGTTTTAGTATTTCATATTATAAATAAGTTTTCTGCAAAACAAAGAATGCTTGCAAGAAAGTTAAGACAATATGCAGTACATATGATGCAAAACTTGGCCAAGAGGCACACAGCCCATCTCCCATCACACATGCTGGACGTTCAAATCAAATCAAATCAAATCTCAATTCACATTAACAATTATCAGAATAAAAGCAAAGCATACCTCATCACAGGAGAAGTGGGATATGCTGTCCATCTGCATCAGTACATCTATGACATCTTCTGAGGGAATTTCCATTCATGCACACAAGTTCAGCTTCTGAAATAGTGCAATTCCTTTCTTGGAATTGAAAGTAAGTGTTGTTTAGGGTCATTAATCGACTCCCTTTAAATTTAATTAAATTTAGTTCTGAAATAGTGTTTATTTCTGTGCTGATATTTTGTTTTAATTGTTCAAGGAGTTTCATGAATGAAATTGGATTTGTCTGTAGCATAATATAGGTTGTATTGTGAATGACGCATGACCATGTAAATAAATCAATGCTTTGTCTCTGCACAGTATAAATGTGGATCAATTGTTCCATCATTAACATTCCTCAAAATCCAGTTACAGAAATTTTCCTGACTCTGGTGATCATGTGGTAGCAATTCCCAGAGAGCAGTAAGTAACCTTTCATGGGGTGAGTTTTAAAAGTTTTGTTTCTTTTCATGCTGAAGCTTTAGAAATGTCAGTTTCTTGTGCAAGGCACCTAAGAAATTTTTGAGGTGACCTTTCTAACCTTTCTTTTATTTCATTCAATTTCTGCTCCATAAGCACGCACCTTCTTACCTTTCTTTTCCTATCATGCATTGATCCCCTCTCCCTCAATGTGTTTACAAGCAGATGAACGACCTGAGATCAAGGCATTTTGAAAACACTTGAAGCAAAACTAAACCCTTCTAAACACTCCTAATATTATTAATGTGTGAACTGGACCAGAACAGTAGTAAGGTTAATGCAGGTGTGACAACTAAAATGAATGTAAGGTACGTGTGCAGGGAAAGGCACTGAAAGTCTCGTGAGCCAGCCAAATTTTATAGCATACATACTGTATAATTCCTTTCTTGGAAGTGTTGAAAACAGTGTTGTTGTAATAAATTAAATTTAAAGGGAGTCGATTAATGACACTAAACAACACTTACTGTTAAAATTTCCTGGAATATGTTTCAGAGACTATTTGCCTCCATTGTCAACTGGACATCGACTGGTTCTCAGTGGTGTAGCTGGCGATATTTTGTCGTAGGTCTTCTCTGGTGGTGGTTCAAGGAACTTGCTGAACAAATCTTTCTAGGGGATGTCTAAATTGAATACTTTGTTCCTATTTTTTGAAATGAGGATTTGTTCCCATATGGACAGTTCTTGTTTTCCTGATGTAGTAGTTTCCTGTTTTAGTAGTTTTGGTTCTGGATTTATGTTGTGGTTTTTTTTTTCTCAAAAATGTGTGGCAACTGCTGATTTTTCTAATTGTTTGTATTTTATGTTCCTAAAGTGTTCCTTTGCTCTTGTTTATAAATTTATTTTGGTTTTTCCAATATAAATTTGACTACAGTCACTGCATTCAATTTGATATATACCAGATTTTTTGTTAGATGGAATGGCATCTTTGATGTTTGAGCAAATTAGGTTTTCTAAGGAGTAATGTTTGACTGATGCTAGTTGAATGTTTTGTATTTTGAAGATTTTTTTGAATTTATCAAAGGCCCATGGATGGTAAATGAATTTTTTGAAAATCATATTAGTTTCTGTAGCTGAGAGGGTTGTGGTTTCCTTTATTAGCTTCTTCTTTTTTGCGAAGTTCACTTTTTTGTCTACTAATGATTTGGTAAAGTCATTTTTTTGTGCTATTTCAATAATTTTGTTGTATTATGTTTTGTATTCTTCTGCTGTGAGAGGTTTGTTGACCAGTCTGTGTGTTAAACTAATGAAGATTGCCTGTTTGTGGGATCTTGGGTTGTAGCCATTAGCTTTTATGTAGTTGTCTGTCTGTGTTGGTTTTCTGTAAATGCCAAAGTTTATTCTGTTTTTATTTCTGATTATTTTTAGATCCAAAAATGCTAAATACTCGTCTTTTTCTATTTCTACAGTGAACTTGATGTTTTTTTCTTGGATATTTAAAAGTTTTAGTGTATCACTGATGTCTTTTTTTTGGTACTATTGCAAAGATGTCATCTTCATATCAGTGCCAGAGTTGGAACATCGAAGGAAAACCTTTGGTGATCCTTATTTCTAATGCACTCATGTACAGATCAGCCAGGAAGGGTGATAGGGGGTTGCCCATTGCTAAACCTGAAGTTTGATGGAAATATTTTGTTTGAAACTGGAAGAAAATTTGTTCTAGGCATAATTTGGTTAGTTCGATGTAATCTGAAATTTCAGGTGATGACATTCCAAGTGATTTGAGCCATTTTTCTATCAATGGTGGGAGTTGTTTTACTGGTATGCTGGGAAACAGTGATTTAACATCAAACGAGACAATTAGAAAAATCAGCATTTGCCATGCATTTTTGGGGAAAAAACCACAACATAAATATAGAACCAAAACTACTGAAACATACATTAGGAAAACAAGAACTATCCATATGGGAACAAATCTTCATTTCAAAAAATAGGAACAAAGTATTCAATTTCAACATCCCCCAGAAAGATTTGTTCAGCAAGTTCCTCAAACCACCACCAAAGGAGACCTACAACAAAATATCGCCAGCTACACTACTGAGAACCAGTTGGTGTGTTGTGGAGTACAGTGGAGGCAAATAGTCTCTGAAACATGTTCTAGGAAAATTTAAAAGTAAGTGTTTCTTAGTGTCATTAATCGACTCCCTTTAAATTTAATCCATACTGTATTTCAATAGTGCAATCAGTGTTATGAACATTAGCATGGCTTATTCTAAATAGAAACGGAATGTTAACTTTTTTTTTAATGATTGATGTATTTAAATACTATATTTCACAACAGTGCTACCAAACAGACCCCATCCTGTAGTTGTCTGTAGACCTAGCGGCACTGCAGCAATGATTGGGAGCAAATTAGCCTTCAATACTGAACTCTTCACCACTTAAAATAGCAAACTAAGTTACAAACCCAAGAACAGTGTTGAAGGCCTAAGTTGTTATAGTATTTGAGTGTGCAAACCAATGTTCCAAAAAGAGATTGGGACTAAAATGATGTAAATTTTATAGTAGTCTGAACCTCGTAGAAACTTCTACTAATGTATTGTTATATACTCTTTCTGAATTCAGAGATGCTGCTCACAGAATTCATCCATTGGCAGGACAAGGAGTGAATCTAGGATTTGGAGATGTCCAATGCTTGACAGAACTTCTCTGTGAAGCAGTTTACAGTGGTGCTGCTTTGGGTAAATATGATTACCTAGCATGTTTGGTTCGAGTATCACTCCCTATGGCTGAGTTATGTTTTCACTTCTTTCTTTTCTTTTTCTACCTTTCTCTCTTTCTTTAAATATGCTTTCCCTTATTTATTATGTAAGGTGCTAAGAACACATTTCATTTGGTTAGTCTACTGAAATTTGGCCCTAGCCATTTATTCAGTAGATAATTACTACAATTCATGCATATTTAATAAGTAAAAACTAATACCCACAATTAAATTGCCTCTCCCTATTTTCACATTCCTTTTCTACTAATTTTATTACTGTATAAATTAGGAATGAGATATTGATACCTTGATGATTGGTGGAACCAAGTAAGTCTAAGACTACAACTAAAACCTTTGATATTTTTTTGATACGTTAAAACTTTAAGTTTTGTATTATTAAAAGTTGTTGAATTTGACCTTAAGCTAGACAAGAAATAAAGGAGTTGATACTTTTATTGCCTAGTACATATTCCCAAAGATGTGCTGGACTATCGTTCTTGATAGGGCTCGACTGCATTTCCCTTAAAGTGAATAAATGCAACATTCCATAAACTCTTCTGTTTAAATGAAAATATGCAAAATAATAAGCAGAGGTACTAATGTAACGTGCAGGTTAACTGAGCTGTGAATAAAGCTGATGTAACTGACATACTAAACTCAGGAATTGCTTGCCAGACACGAAGGGAGATGGATGCATAATGCGACCGTAGATGATTGATGTGCAAATGTATAGAATTAGGATCGGCGCTTTTAATGCATTTAGAACTAAGAGCCAGAAGAATGAGCAGGGATCTTCTGGAATTTGTTTAATAAGTGTATGGTATATCTTGATGATATGGACTTTGTTAATCATTGGGGGAGTGGAACTAAACCCCAGATCGACAATGGAGCAACTAGCCGCAATGCTAGAAAATATCATAAAAGAAATAAAATTAGTGAAGGAGATGGAAAACAGAATTGACAAGAAGATTGGCAAACAGTTTAACGGGATGATAACAGAATTAAAGAAATTTGAAGATGAAGTAAAGGAAGAAATAAAAGATAAAGGCAGATTAACCCAATTGGAAAACTTAGAGGAAGGGAATCAGAAACTAAACCTGATAATATTTGGATTAGAAGAGAGAAGATACTGACAAGTATGGCAGAATGTAGAAGACCTATTTCAACAGAACCTGGAACTAAATATGGCAGGATGGGAGATAGTTGATTGTTTTAGAATAGGAAGATTTGGACCGAAACCAAGACCAATAATAGTGAAAATAGCATCAATAAGATTCAAATGGGAAGTGTTGAGGAACAGTAGCCAGTTAAAAGGCACTAAAATATTTATTAAGCAAGATTTAGGCAAGAAACAGCATGAATTGAAATCTTTAGCTTTATTGGAAATGAAGAAAGCAAGAGCGGAGGAAAACGAGCTTATTTGAAAGGTTGATTTGTAGATGGTGTGAAGCAGTAACTACGTCAGCACTACGTTGCATGAGAGAGCAATTATATTTTGAGGGCAAAAGACGACAGGAATGTCTAATTGTCACGTGGTCAAATTTTGTGAACAAATAAGGAGGTTAAAAGCCAACAAAGCTGGTGGTATTGATGGTATGCCAGGAGAATTTTGGAAGGCTTGGGCACTTGACCAAACTAGGAGGAAAATAGTGATAAAATTGTTTAATAAAATAATGGAAGGAAAGGAAATTCCTAGGGACTGGAGGACAAGTATGGTATTGCCAATTTACAAGGGAAAGGTAGATAAAAAACAACCCAGCTAACTTCAGAGGGATTAGTTTACTGTCCATTCTAGTTAAGATCTCTACTGGAATTCTAGCAAATAGCTTGCAAAATTGGGTTGAGAAGGAGATTAAACTATCAGAGTTCCAAGCAGGTTTCAGACCAGGCAGGAGAACATCAGACAACATCTTTATTATTAGAACAACTGTAGATAAATATATGAGCAATAAAAGGGAAAGGGTATATATGATATTTATAGATCTAGAGAAGGCATTTGATTCTATTAACAGAGAAGCATTGTGGATAAAATTAAGCAGTAAGGGGATAAGTCATGCATTTATAAAAGTAATTAAGAAGATATACCAGGAGAATTAGTTGTGTATAAAACTACCAGGCAGCAAAGTAACTAAATCTGTATCAAATAAGATAGGAGTAAGACAGGGATGTATACTTAATCCAGTATTATTTAACCTATATATCGATGGTATTTTAGAGGAGATATCAAGTTGTAGGGCGCATTCACCAATTATTAATAATAAAGAAATCCCAGGGCTACTGCTTGCAGATGACTAGTAGTTGGGTGCATATCAAGTGGAGGGCTGAGAAGAGCAATTGAGGCAGCCAATTCTTATTGCAATAAATGAGGTTTGAATGTGAATGAAAATAAAACCAAGATTATGGTCTTCAAAAAAGGATACAGGTTGCATAAGGATGAGAAATGGAAGGTTAATAGAAGAATAATTATAATAATAATGATGATAATAATAAATAATAATAATAATAATAATAATAATAATAATAATAATAATAATAATAATAATAATAATAATAATAATAATAATAATAATAATAATAATAATAATAATAATAATAATAATAATAATAATAATAATAATAATAATAATAATAATAATAATAATAATAATAATAATAATAATAATAATAATAATAATAATAATAATAATAATAATAATAATAATAATAATAATAATAATAATAATAATAATAATAATAATAATAATAATAATAATAATAATAATAATAATAATAATAATAATAATAATAATAATAATAATAATAAATGATAATGATAATAATCTTGTGACTTTGTGGGTTCATGAAATTAAAAGTCCAATTACACAAACTCAAAATGTTCTTTATTTCCACCGAATTACAATTGGAACACTTGCCGATTACATAGAATTACTTAGCGCACACAATTACAATCCACCAGTTCGTCTGTCACAGGTCCATTCCACGCTCACAATTACGTACAACTCCTCTGATACATGTACACCATCTTCCAGTCCGTTCGCTAACCTCGGCGCTCCTCACGATTGCTCGCCAAGAACTAAGCTGACTCGCCAACTGCAGGCCTTATATAGGGAAGATCGCCGTTTCTGGAAGGTTCGCTGTGTGCACAATTATCCCGAGGTTTCCAGACATCTGGTGGGAGGGGAAAGAGACGGTACAGGGCTCGTGCTGCTCTCCTAATCATCCCTTCAGTTAGTGACACGAGATAAATGGGTAGGCGTGGCCTGAATGCTTCCCGTCTGACCCTACTGCCGGCCGGTTCTATCGGGAATTCCGACGTTTGGGTGACAATAATAATAAATTCATTTATTGTCAATAGACTGCAAAGCAGTTTCTGACATTGTCAGTTACAATTACAATATTTATATATAAATAGCTTACAATACAAATGCCAGTAGAATTACAATTCATCAATCGTGTACAATGCCTTATTTATTAGGTAAAACTTAAGTTCCTTTTTAAAATTGTTTTCTGACATAGCTTGCTTTACAGAATTTGGCAGTTTATTTTATAAAATCAGTGCCATTACATTTGGATCTTTAATACTACCATTTATTTGATAACCCTGTCTAAAAAAATCATTGTTGTCGTGTGTTATAATTATGCATATCCCTCAAGTATACACTTGAAAGAAGCGTAGAGACAGTGAAGCACAACTTAGTACAAAAGTGAATCGAGAAGATATTGACACACTGCTTCACTCTTTCTCTCCTGTAGGTTCTAGAGTGGTGGTTTCTTTTATTTTCTTAGCTTTGTTGAGTCTGTTAACTGTTTTGTCTACTAAATTTGGGTTGAAACCATTGGACATGGCTACTTTTTTTATGTGTAGGTATTCTTCTTGATAATCTTCTCTGTTTAGTGGAAAGTTGATCATCCGAAATATTAAACTGTTGAAAATGGCATGTTGGTGTTGTTTTGGATTGAAACTGTTGTTCTTAATATAATTATCTGTGTGTCGGTTTCCTGTAAATACCAAAAATGAGTTTGTTGTTCAGTTTTTTTATCTTGATGTCCGAAAAGGGAAGCACACCATCCTCTTCCATTTCCAATGTAAATTTTATAGCTGGATTTTGTATATGCAAAAGTCTAAGACCATCTTGTATGAGTTTTTTAGGTACTATTGCAAAAATGTCATCAACATAGTGATACCAAACTTTGAAATAATTTGGAAAAGTTTTTGTGATATCGAGATTTAACTGTATTGGAACACCACAGTGAAGCGAAATAAATATTAATTTTTAGATGAGTCGTATTTATTACACATCTGCTTCACTTTCGTATTGGAACACCACAGTGAAGCGAAATAAATATTAATTTTTAGATGAGTCGTGAAGCAGATGTGTAATAAATACGACTCATCTAAAAATTAATACTTTTGTATTAATTTGTGCTTCACTGTCCCTACGCTTCTTCCAACTTTATACTTTTTGTGATATGTTTTTCAAAACACTCATCAATAAATCTGCTAAGAAGGGAGACAATGGGTTGCCCATAGCTAGGCCCGTTTTTTTGTTTATAGATCTGTCCATTAAAGTTGAATAAATTCTGATTGATAGAAATTTTTGTAAGTTGTGAAAGTTCTTCTATTTCTTCAGATGTTACTTGTATTCATTCCAGCCATTTTTTGAGAAGTGGAATAAGCTCATTGGTAGGTATACTTGGGTATAAAGAAATGACGTCAAAAGAAACTAAAGTATCTGTAGAGTTGATCTTTGTGTTCTTCAGGAGATTTATCAATTCAAACGAGTTTTTGATACTTAAACTTTCAAATTTTGTGAAGGATCTGAAGATTTGAACCAGCCATTTTGATAATTGGTAAGTGGGTACATCGATGTAGTTAATTATTGGTCTGAGGGTAATTTCAGGTTTATGTATTTTGGGTAAACCATATATGTATGGTATTTTTGGATTGTCTATTTTATTGTTCAATTTTTCGTTTTTAGTCATGATTTTACTATTTTTAATTGCTAATTCCACAGATTTACATGCTATCTTTAATGGGTTGTTTTCTAGTTTAACAAATTCTTTTCCTTTTAAAAGGTTGTCCATTTTTTTGAGATAGTCTTCTTCGTCCAATATTACTATTTTGTTACCTTTATCTGCTTTTTCCCCCCAGGGGCTCACTTTGAGTACGGGTATGGCGATCCCGGGGTGCCCGAGCCATTCATCCCCATCGTCATCCTCTCATACCCATTTCACTGTAGGATTAGGTTTCTTCCTCTTCTAGGCTTATTACATTGTCCATAGTTTTAAGCCCCTTAGGTTTATTAACTCCTGACTCACCATCAGGGATCTATCCTATCTCCGCGGTCCTGTCCCACGGTTTCGGCGCAGCTTTCAACTTGTGTGCTCCCCGGAGGTCTCAGGCATGAGGGTTGAGTGGACCCTCCTCACTGCCCCTTTTGTGCGACACTAGGTGCGGAGCCGTTCCGTTGTCAAGTACACCCACGTAGCTCCGTTGGGGCTGGGTCCTCTCGGGCATCTCGGCGGACGCGGGCTGTACGGGAGGACCCGACGTGTTACCGCTGTCTGGGACCCGATGTAAACAACCACAAGTCCCCTGAATCCACGCTGACTCCGTTGAGGCAGCGCGGCCTAAAGTGGGGAGCCATTGGCTGTTATTCCAATGGTAGGGGCATAAAGTCGGGCCTGCCTACGGTGAAAGTGTCGCATACCTGTACGTAGTGATAGGCGGAGGGTAACTCCTCCGATGTACTCTGTGAGATCAGGCCTGAAGCGGGTGCCCAGGCCTGCACAGACCGAAAGATCTCGGGTGTCTTTTTTCGTTTTCCCCCGGATGGCAGACTGACGCCGACAGTACCGGAAGGGGGACATTTCATCATGGATCCAATGCACCTCACTCCAACCTTCTTGGAGAAGTCTTTTTCCACCACAAACAAACGCCGTAGAGTGCTAGAAGCCGATGTGCCACCACTGCCATCTGGCACTTACCTACTAATATCCAGAACAGAAGAAAACCAGTCCTTTCAGAAAGTTAATCCGTTCGTTATCCAAAAAGGTCTCGATGCAATTGCTGGTGCTGTTACCTCCTGTACGCGCTTACGTAATGGTTCTCTGTTGGTCCAGACGAAATCAGATTTGCAGACCAAGACCCTACTGCAGGCGTCAATTCTCCACGGGTATCCTATCCGTGTCGAGAAACATCGCACACTGAACAGCTCACGTGGTGTCGTGAACTCATTTAGCCTCGATGGCATGACAAACGCTGAAATAGTGGAGTGTTTTTCCGACCAGAGTAACGGCGGCTCAACGTATGCTGTCAAAACGCGACGGTGCATTGGTGGAAACCCGAATGTGTTTCTTACTTTCGAGGGTGTCGACCTTCCCTCACACCTTAAAGCGGGTTACGAGCGCATCACCATCCGCCCGTATATCCCGAGACCTATGCGATGTTTCAAGTGTCAACGTTTTGGCCACACGCAAGCCTCATGTAAACGCGACCCTCCAACCTGCGCTACTTGCGGTCAACTGACCCACGACATCTGCCGCTCCCCACCCTCGTGTGTTAATAGTCAGGGCTCCCATTCTGCATCGTCTCAGGCTTGTCCCGTGTTTCAAGAAGAAAAGGCCATTCAGGAGTTCCGAGTTAAGGAAAAACTCTCCTTTTCTGAAGCCCGCAGGCGTTTTCGGGCCAGCCAACCAAGAATCTTGCGTTCCGGCACTTATAGTTCGGTAGTTGCTACGCCCATACCTAAAGTTGACGCCTCCACTCAGACCTGGACGACGCCTTCCGTCGCGCCCCATTTACTTCCGTCCGCACCCGGCACTAGCACCCAGACGGCCCAGTTGCGTAAGCCTGGTACTTCAGCCCCTCCGAAAGTTAAGACTCCGACACCGCAGAAACAGTTTAGCAAGAAATGTACTCGTGATGATTTTGTTAGCACTCCAGCGTCCAGTGCAGGGCGCAAGAATCCCTGTCCCAGGAACCTGGGCATCGCCGCCACCGGCGAAATACTCCGCCCCTAAAGACGCAGAACCGATTCGCAGCGCTCGAATCGGTTTCTGCCGAAGAGCGTGACAGTCCTCCAGGTGAGGAACCCATGGAACATGAAATAGTCCGCTCTCAAAGTCCGAGCCCAGCTCGTGGCAGATCAATTAGGCTGATTCGCCAAAATAAGTAGCGGTTTCTTCCCTTTCCTCCCTTTATATGGCTATCCTTTCGTGGAATTTACGCGGCGTCCGAACGCACAGGGCCGAACTACAGCAGCTCTTGTCTCTCTACTCTCCTCAAGTGATCTGTTTGCAGGAAACCAAGTTACGCCCTCAGGATCGTTTTGATCTTCGCCACTCTACTCCGGTGCGCGTCGAGCTTGCACCGGCGGAGGGTCATCCTGCGCATGGAGGTGTCATTATCTTATTCCGTTCCGACGTTCATTGTCGGATCCTTCCTCTGACCACGACCTTACAAGCTGCAGCCCTTCAACTTTTCTTGCCTGGTCTTTCCTTTTCTGTCTGTTCATTCTATGTGCCCCCGACGATTCCCCTCACTGCCAACGCCTTGCGCCAGGTTTTATCCCAACTCCCTACTCCTTTTCTTCTGCTGGGGGATTTTAATGCACACCATCCCTTATGGGGATCACCTAAGGCTTGCGCAAGGGGCAACCTCCTTGCAGATCTTTTTGACTCTCACACACTGACTGTTCTCAACACTGGCGACCCAACCTTTGTTTCTGACTCCTCTAGCACATTTTCGCACCTGGATCTTGGTCTCTGCTCTGCGCAGCTTGCCACTCATCTTCAGTGGCATGTCGTTCCTGACACCTACTCCAGCGATCATTTCCCTTGCGTTGTTCGCCTTTTGCATCACGTTCCACGCTTAAGAACACCTACTTGGCAACTATGTAAGGCGGATTGGGAACTCTTCCGCCGTCTTGCATTATTCGACGCGCCTTCTTTTCACTCAGTGGATGATATGGTGCATTTTTTAACATCCACTCTAATTTCTGCCGCCGAGCTTAGCATTCCCCGTTCGTCCTCCCATCCCCGGTGAATACCTGTCCCTTGGTGGACTACTGCCTGTCGGGATGCCGTTCGTTCCCGGCGATCTGCACTTCGGGTTTTTCGACGTCATCCGACTTTGGACAATCTTATTTCATTTAAACAGGCGCGTGCCAGGGCTCGTCCCGTAATTCAGGATAGCATGAAGGCGTCTTGGCCTCGTTTTGTTCACTCTTTTAATCGTTTTACGCCTTCCTCCTTAGTGTGGGAACAACTACGGCGTTTTACAGGCACAGGATCCCCTTCCGCTGTGTCTGGCCTTCACGTTGCTAATAATATTCTTGTAGATCCGGCGGCCATAGCTGACACATTTGGTGCTACCTTCGCAGTGAATTCCAGTTCCGGTCATTATTCCGAGGGCTTCCGCATCTTAAAGGCCAGGGCGGATTCGCAGGTTTTGAAATTCACTTCTGCTAACGAGTGTTACAATGAGCCTTTTAGTCTGCGAGAGTTAGAGTTTGCTCTTCACTGTTCAAAGCATTCTGCCCCTGGACCTGATTCTATCCATGTGTCCATGTTGCAAAACCTTTCGGCCGACGGTAAACTCTTTCTTCTCCAAGTGTATAACCGCATTTGGCTCGACGGGCACTTTCCATCGGCTTGGCGTGAAGCTACCTTCGTCCCTATCCTCAAGCCTGGTAAGGATCCCAATCTACCTTCCAGCTACCGGCCTATCTCTCTCACCAGTTGCATTTGCAAGGCGATTGAGCGCATGATAAATGGTCGTTTGACGTGGTGGCTTGAGTCTCGGAGTCTTCTTGCGAACGCCCAGTGCGGTTTCCGTCGTCACCGTTCCACGTTCGACCATTTAGTTTCCCTATCTACCCAGATCATGAATGCATTTCTGATAAAATGCCAAACTGTTGCTGTATTTTTTGATCTGGAGAAAGCTTATGACACTTGCTGGCGGTATGGTATTCTCCGTTCCCTCCACGAATGGAATTTTCGTGGTCGTCTCCCTCTGTTTCTTCGGGAGTTTATGAAGGGCCGCATCTTTCGCGTTCGCGTTGGCTCGGTTTTATCACGGTATTTTACTCAAGAGAATGGAGTACCGCAGGGCTCGGTACTTAGCGTCACACTCTTCGCCATAGCAATCAATCCTATCGTTAACTGTGTCCCTCCTGGAATTTCGTCGTCCTTATTTGTTGATGATTTTGCCGTCTATCTTAGCTCCCGGCGGACTTGTCTCCTTCAGCGCCGTCTCCAGAACTGTCTTGATCGGCTCTACCATTGGAGTCTTACATCTGGCTTTACGTTCTCTGCCGAGAAAACCATCTGCGTCAACTTCTGGCGCCGGAAGGCATTCGCTCCACCCAAGCTATTTCTTGACCATGATGCCCTTCGTTTCGCAGATGAGGCGAAATTCTTAGGCTTGATTTTCGATAGGAAACTCAGTTGGGCTACTCACATCTCTTATTTGCGGGCTAGGTGTGACCGTTCTCTGAACATTTTACGTATTTTAAGTGGCACATCCTGGGGCGCTGATCGGACTACACTGCTGCGTTTATATCGGTCTCTAGTCCGATCTAAACTAGATTATGGGTGCATTGTCTATTCCTCGGTCCGCCCCTCTGTCCTCCGACGTTTAACTCCCGTTCACCATCGTGGCATTCGAGTTGCAATCGGGGCATTTCCCACTAGTCCAGCTGAGAGCCTCTATGCTGAGGCTGCGGAACCTCCTTTATCCCATCGTCGTGCGGTTCTTCTGTGCAGCTATGCGTGTCGCCTTTCCAGCTCGCCTACTCACCCCGGTTTTCAGCTGTTTTTTGACGATTCCCTGGATCCCCAATATGCAGTTAGACCGTCGGCTTTACTCCCTCCGGGGGTTCGCTTCCGGTCTCTTCTGCAGCACTTGCATGTCACCTTGGTACCAATGCTTCCTAGATGAGAATCTCGCTTTCCTCCCTGGACACGCGTTGAGGCCCGTTGCCATCTTGAGCTCACGTCAATGCCGAAAGATACGACCCCTGTACCTGTGTATCGCTCCACCTTTCTAGAACTCCAGGCGCGTTTAGGGGACTGCACTTTCATTGACACTGATGGCTCGAAGACCGATTCTGGAGTTGGATGTGCTTTTGTTTTTGGAAATCGGAGTTTTACTTTTCGTTTACGGCGACAGTGTTCGATTTTCACTGCAGAGCTTTTCAGTCTTTACCAGGCGATTTTATATATTGAACGGCATCGCTTGCGTACTTGCGTGATTTGTACGGACTCCTTAAGTGCACTACAAAGCCTCTCAACGCTGTACAATTACCATCCTCTGGTGCAGCGTATACAGGATAGCATCCACTGCCTGGCGCTCTATGGCACCAGGATCAGCTTCGTGTGGACGCCAGGTCATGTTGGCGTGCCTGGCATTGAGGCTGCAGACGCTGCGGCTAAATCCGCTATTCTGTCACCTAGTACTTTTAGACCTGTTGTTCCCTCCACTGATTTTGCCGTATTTTTACGCCAAGCTCTTAATACCTGTTGGCAGGATGAGTGGACGGCTCTGCGTGGAAACAAACTTCGAGCGGTTAAACCGCTTCCGGTTGCCTGGGCAACTTCTATCCGAGTTTCCAGGCGGGAAGATGTCATTTTAGCTCGTTACGAATCGGACACTGTCGTTTTAGCCATGGTCACCTGTTACGCGATGAACCCGAACCCCTGTGTGACCACTGTGCCGTACCCTTAACGGTACGTCACATTTTAACCGAGTGTCGGTTTTTAGCCCCGTTACGCGCTAGTCTGTCGCTGCCAGCTACTCTTTCTTCTGTATTGGCAGATAGTGCCCGCGCTGTGGAGGGTGTGCTTGCTTTTATTCGACAAAGTGGTTTCTGGCGCCTGCTCTGACGTGTTTGAGGACCCTTTATGGTGCTCTCATCTCCATCCCCTGTTTTTATCCTTTGCCGTCTGCGGTGACCGACCTCACCTTTTAGTTTTTTACGTTTCCTTTTGAGCCTTTTATTGGATCCCTGAATCCATGATTTTATGGTTTTAGTGTATTAGTTTTAACTGTGTAGACATTTTACCGTTGTCAGGGCGCTGATAACCTTGGACGTTGTGCGCCCTTAACCCTACTCCTACTACTAGTACTATCTGCTTTTGTGTAAACTACTGGTTTTTCATTTATGTTTTTGAGTAATTTTTTATATATCTTTTTGAATTTACATTTTGAATATGATCTAGAGTTTCCATGCACTGTGTTTTAATTATACATTTTTGATTTACAGGCAAATTATATATCGCTATTTCAATGTCCGCGGTATAGTTTTCATTGTTTTTTGTTTAATCTACACAAGTTTTTAGGCCTTTGTTTAGAAAATTTATTTCTTTTTCCGTGAAGTTGCATGTGGATAGATTCGTTACATTGTTAGGTTTCTGACTTGAGAGTGATAAATCTTGTTTTTTATGTGGATTTGGTTCTTGCTTCTTTTGAAGATTGATGAATTTTTGTTTCAAAATGGCTGTTTTCTTACGCCTTTTCAAATTAAGAATTGACAGCATATTGTTTTCTAAGTTAGACCACATGGCCGGGTTCATAGATTTTGAAACTTTTAAGTGTAGTTTGTATATTTTTAATTCTGTGGAATGTAACAAATTGCAGTTGTGGCTTATTTCCATTTTAATTACCCATTTTTCTGCTGCTTTTTGTTGTTTGCTATTATTCTTGTGTTTAACAATTTTTCTGATGAAAATTGATGTTATATTAAATTTCAAACATTTCTTTAGAAAACGTATGTCCTCAAAGGTAGCAGATTTATTTATGGGTGCTTTTGAAACACATATCACAAAAACTTTTCCAAGTAATTTCAAAGTTTGGTAGCGCTATGTTGATGACATTTTTGCAAGAATTCCTACACATAAAAAAAAAAGTAGCTATGTCCAATGGTTTCAGCCCAAATTATGTAGACAAAACAGTTTACAGACTCAAAAAAGCTAAGAAAACAAAAGAAACCACCACCCTAGAACCTACAGGAGAAAAAGAGCATTTTTTTTTTTTTTAAAAATTCACCTTCCATCCATCAGCCTATAATAAATTCCAAAAATCTTCTCAAAACACAACATAACTCATGCACCTCAAAATAGGTTTAATATCAGAAATTTGTTAAAAGGCCCTCCCAAAAATTCAATTACTACCAAAGAAAAACCAGGAATCTGTGAGATCAAATGTGAAACTTGCCCTAAAATTTATATAGGAAAAACAAACAGAAATATTGACATCAAAACTAAAGAACACATAAGAAACATTAAAAATGGTGAAACAGAATAATCAGTAGTGGCTTTTCATTTTTTGAATACTAGACATGACATCAACTTGGAAAAATCTCTAATAAAATATGTTAATCACCCTATAGACCTATCCGTATGGGAAAAAATCTTCATTAACAAAAATCGTCATAGAGTCATGAATTTTGAAACTCCACTACCGAACATCTTTGACAAGTACATCACGCCATCTATCGATGATACTGAGAAAGAGGAAACCACCACAATTTGCACTACTCGAGTACCTGGTGATGATAAGAGCAAAAGCTCTTGAAACATATCCTGTGAATAAACAGTGTGAGTGAAGCAATGTGTCAATATCTCCCGATTCACTTTTGTGCTAATTTGTGCTTCACTGTCTCTACGCTTCTTTCAAGTTTATACTTTGTATTAACTATGTTTTAGACATGTTACATTTCAAATTATTCTCCCAAAAATAATTAAAGAGTGATTCAATATTTGTGTCATTGTATTATGTAATTCTAGAATCGAGGTGCCCCATAATACAATTATCGTGTCATCTGCATACAATATTGCTTTACTCTGTCCATTGTTAGGTATATCATTCACATACAGTATAAATAAGAGAGGACCCATCACAGAACCCTACGGAACACTGTAATTAACAGCTTCAAAACTGGATGTATTTTTTATTGTTAACTTTTCTTGTTTAT